>LNGK01000009.1:424597-472993 GCA_001510575.1 Knoxdaviesia capensis | reverse complement strand
GAAGGGATAGCTAGATAAAGGACGTTTAGGTTAGTCGCGGTATTTAGAATATCGTACTATAGCGGTATTATACTATTCGGTATTAGATAGTATAATTAGTACCTCCTTCCCCTCCCTTCGTTATACGAATATAAGAAAGTACGATAGTTAGCTACGTAAATATAGGTAGCTAGCGTAAAGCGCGGGAATTAGGAATAAAGAAGGGAAGAAAGAAAAAAATAGTATATAGGCGTAGCGGTAAGTCTAGAGCGTTCTATTAATTATTAATATAGTAAAATAGGTTAAAAATAGGGAAATACGTGGGAAAAAATTAGAAAAAGTATATAAAAGGCGGAATATTAGCGGTAATAGCGGTAAAATAAAAAAAGAATAATAAAATAAAATTTCTAAAAAGAGAAAATAGTATAGCTTAATAGTAAGGCGTAGCTAAAAATAAAAATAGAATAAAGGAAATTAGGATATAGATAAGATTAGGATATAAATAGGGGATAACTATAGAACGAATATTATAAAGGAAAAGTAAAATAATAAATAAAAAATAAAAAAAGAAAGAAATAATATAGGGTAAGGTAACTATCTACCGATAGACGATAGACGCTTACGATCTAGCTCGAGTAAGCGATAACTAGTATACTAAAGGCTACGAATAGGCTAGCTATCCTTAACGTACGCTAGGAATAAGTTAAACCTATTATAACGTTTATTAAGCTAATAACCGCCTAGTAACTCTAAAGTATAGGTATTACCTTAGTAAACGTCGATAATAAGCTACGGTCTATTATAGAATAGCTTATATTTATATTTTTATAATCGATATCGTAACGTCTAATCGCCTTTACTAAAAATATAATACGTAGCCTTATCGTTCTATAATATAATATAGATATATATTTAGTATACCTTTATAGAGTTAGATAATAGGCGAACGGTCTTAAATAACTATCTTTCGCGAGCTAAATCTTATTAAGAGGCGATAACTTCGTTTATAGTAGGCTCCCGTTCGTATAGCGTAGTAATATAGGTAGCGCTATCGTAGGGCTCGGTACCGAAAAGTAGGTAATATAGGGAAAAGCTACTTATTTACGGTCTATTTAAGTAGATACGTATAGCTTTAGGAATAACTATTAGCTAATCGATATCTTCTCGGTTTTTAGTATTAACGCTAGCTAGACGGCTAGCGATATACTTAATTTACTTATTAAAGCGCTTAACTTAGTTATTCGTCCGTAGATAGTATATTATTATATAATACTATTATATAAGGGGGTTATAGTTAACGAGAAGGGTCCTAAATTTATTAGAATTAAAAGGGGTACCGTTATTAGTAATAATCTTAATTAGCGGTCTAAATACTACGTAAATACGTACTACTAGTAACTTTATAGTAGCTAAGGTACTATTATAGGGGTTTATAGCTACTATAGCGTAGCTAGTAACGTACTCGACTACTATTAATAGCTATATCCGTTTACTATTAATAATAAAACGGCTAGTAAAGTCTATTCCCTAGCGTACTAATAATTATACGGTTAGTATCGGTCATAGCGATTCCGTTACTTTAGGGGGCTTTTATAGTAATTAATATTCCGTATACTATTAAACGGCCTTATTTATAGCTAAGATTAAATTAGGATACTATACTCGTTTAGCTAATAGCGTATATAGGGTACTAACGCGCGTATAGCCTTCTAGCTTATAGACCTTAATAGCTTCTAAAACGGAGGCCTTATACGTTAGTATCTTTATTAGGATATAGTTAATAATAGTATATACTTCGCTATAAAAGATAGCGAAATAATCCTAAACGAAAGTCGAAGGGATACGATAAGGGAGTAGATAGCTATTCTCTAAGTAGTTAATAATATCCTAGATATCGTACTATCTAAGGTCGTCTAACTTCTTAATATTAGGGGCGATTAGCGTATCGTTCGTAGGTTATTTAGTATTTATAGTATTACTTAGAGGTTATTCGGCGTCGTTTTACGGTAGTCGCGCTAGTAGACGTATCTTAAATCGTTAGTTTAATAGTCTAGGGGTCTCGTTATTAGTAGTAAGAAAGGCGTCGGTTAACGTGTTATTATTATTTATTTTATACCCTTCCTCCTTATTCGTTACGAGCGCTATATCCGTACGCGGCTATAATAACTAATTAGCTAAAATATTAGCTTTACTAGATCGGTAGTAAATACGTACGTTATAGTATACGATTATATCGAGAAATCGTAATATTCTAGTTAGCTATTCCTACTTAGTAATAAAAAGGCGTAGGGTTTCGTAGTCGGTAATAATAGTAATCTTAGCGGCCTCTAGCTAGCTCCTCTAATACTATAATAATATAATAATAGTAAGTATTTCTCTTTCCTAGGTACTATATCGCTACTAGGTCTTTAATAAAATAGCGTTAAAGTATATAACTAAACGTAAAACGCTACGTTTATTATTAGAATCGCGCTATAGTTAGAATAACGTAGTACTAACGGTATAATTAGAAGTATCGGTCTTAAGTACTAATAGGAGTATATAATCGTAGTTACGTAGCTCTAGGAGGGAGGCTATAGTATCGCGAATATCGCGTTAGGCTTATAATAACTTATTATCTAGTTATACTTATATACCTTTAAGCTTATCTATTCTAGTATACTTATAGAGTAGACGTACTTTATATACGAAGTAAGGGATAAAGCGGCGTAAATAGCTAGCGGTATTTAAAAAGCTACGGATCTCGGTAGTAGTAGTAGGCGCTAGTCTTTCGTAGACGGTAGCTACTTTCTTAAGGTCGGGACGAATACTATAGATAGAGATAATTATTCCTAGGAACTTACCTTTTTTAATAAACTATTCGTATTTCTTAAGGTTTAATAATAGTTAATAGTAGCTTAATTAGCGTAGAATTACGACTATTCTCTTAGCTAATTCTATTATTATCTTACCCTAAATATAAATATTATCTAAAAAGCCTATAGTAAAGGCGCGTACTAGCTCGAGGACCTCGTTTATAAAACGCTAGAAGGTTATAGGTATATTTATAAAGCTAAATAGTATATAAAGCTATTCGTATTATCTAAATAATATAGAAAACGCTATCTTTAGTACTACCTTAGGGTCTATAACTATCTACTAGAAGCTATCTTCTAGGTTAAGAAAGGTATAGAATCGGTATCTAGCGGCCTATTAGAGGGAATCCTCGATATTTAGTAGTAGATAGGCTACTTTTTATATAACTTCGTTTAACGTATAGTAGTTAATTACGAAACGGTATCTAAGCTAGTTATTACTAGGGAGGGGCTTCTTAAGTAGTAATAGTATAGGTATAGACTATAGGGAGTTAATAGCGTATCGAATAATACTAAGTAAGAGTAGTTTATTAGTAAATTCCTTTATAATTTCACGTTAGTAGGGGCTATAGTAGCGTAAGGGGAGAGATCTAGGTTTAGTATTAGCGGTCTTAATATTATACTAAGTACGGGCCTTTATATCCGGTCTAGTATTAAAATACCGTAAAATAAAGATAAAGGTATTATTATCGAAGGCCTTTTATATAATTATTAAGGCTTTAGTATTTACCTTCTTCTATTAGTTTTCTATAATAATACGGGTACTATAAATAGTATCGCGCTTTATACGTTCTTTCATAAGTAATAGTTACTTCTTATACTTAGGTAATAGCTCTTCGTTAAATTCGATAGTTACTTAGTTAGTATTTACTATTCTAAGAAACGTTTATCGGGGTAAAGGAGTACTATTATACTATTACTTAGCGAGGTATATAATAAAGGGAAACGATTTAGAGGTAATATAAGAGAGGGTATAGGTATCGGGATCCGTAAGTAAAATACTATAAATATATATCGATAGAGGTAAAAGGAGGTTCTTATCGTAGAAAGAGGTAGGATTATCGTAAAAAGAAGTAATATTATTATAGGAAGAGGTAATATTTATTAGATTAGAATCAGTAGTAGAGGTAATATAGGTAATAGCGATATTATCTCGTCTCTAGGGAGGGTAGAAATATAGAATAACGGGGGAATCGCGTAGGAGTATAAGCTTTATCGTACTATTAGCGTTAGTATAACCGAGCTTCGTAGCTCCGCTTTAGCTAATAGTTAAGTTAGTAAGATAGGTACTATTAGTAATAATACTAGTTACTATAGAAATAACCTCGGATAGTCTATTAATAGTCGTTAATTAAAAGGAAATAACGATATCGTTAATAATAGCGAAGTTACTATTACCGCCTAGGCTACTAAGGCGTAGAGGGTTAGCGGATTAGTATAACGCTAAATAACGATAGGCGTACGATTTAGAGACGAATACGCTAGCTATTCCGGTATTAATAAATACTATAAGCGGCGTTTATTAGTTATTCGTTAGTAAACCAGTATAGAAGCGGTATCGTTTATAGTATCCTTCGCGTCGTAGCTATTTTATTAGTATCTTACTAATTAACGTTAATTCCTCTACCGAAGGGATTATAAATAGTATAGAATAGTAAGTAATATTAGCGAAATAGTTATTATCTACGTCTAAGCCTATAGCTTCTAAGAGGGGAGATCCTTTAGGAGATAAATCTTCTTTCTATATAGGGTATATATTATAAATAGCGGGTTTCTTATCCCCTCTCTTATTATTCCGCTATCTTTTATCTATTATTAGTTTATCTTTATTCCTAGAGGGGTAGGGAATAAGGGAACGGTACGTCTTTCGGTCCTAAGATAGTCTTCGTAAATAGTTACGGTCGCGGGAGGTATTTTAAGAATAGTTACGAGGCTCGCGGGAATAACTACGATTATCTATTATTTAGCCTCGATTTATCGTAAAACGCGTATTCTAACGCGCCTTTTAACGTTAATTATTATTCTCGGTACGTGGCTCCGTATATTCGCGAACCTAATAACCTATCTTTCTATATCGGAAGCACGTTAATTTATCTCTATCTTTATCTTACGTAATATAATTAAATACTTCTTTATAGGTTCTAAATTATAGCGTTTCTCCTTCCTCTTTAGTCTTTAGTATAGTATTTAGTTAAGCGGCGTATAATTATCTAGTCTTTAATAGGTAGTAAGTAATATTAACTATAGTACGGATATTAGAGTCTAGGGTTATATCCTACCGTATCTTATATTATAAGTTTATAATATTATAGCGTAGAATATCCTCTATTATATATCGAATATAGTATATTTCGAGTAAGTTATTAGTAGAATTCTATACTATTTTAATTAAAAGTTCGATAGCTTTATATTCGGACTTATTCTAATAATTAAACGTAAGAGCTATAAATACGCGCGAAGGGGTAGATATTAGTATACGATTAAAAATAAATATTAATATAGATTCTACTAGTATAGGCTATAGTATATCGGTATACTATCGAATAAAATACTAAAGGGGTATAAATTCGCTTTTAATTACTAGTAGTATTTAAGACGTTTAATACGTATATAGAATTATAGATTTATATAAGTAGGTCTAAATACGTATTAATTATACTATAACTATATAGTCTACCTTATTTAAGTAGTCGCTTTATAGCTAACTAATAGCTTTTTTACTATTTTTCTTACGATCTTCTCTATTACTAATATCCGATAGGAGTATTAGCTCTAGAAACGTCGCTTAGAGGTATTAATACTACCCGATAGCGTACTTATCGTTTATTAGAGGTATATTTTACTTTATTAAATTACCTTCGATAGCTAAATTCCTATTTACTAAATAAGGGCCTAGGAATCGTCTTTTAATAGTAAGCTATAATAGTAGTATAAAGCCGTTAATACTAATATTAGTAAACGGTTTACTATTAGGTCCTAGATATAGTTTCGCTTAAAATATTACTTTAGGGGTTATCGTTTATAAAGGTATTTACTAGGATAGTATAGGAAATATTAGAAATATATTACTATCGTATACTCTTTATCTATATATATAACCTTATTATCCTTCTAGAACCGTATTACCGGTACCTCTTAGTATTTATAATATAATATACGGTACTAAGGGCTAGTTTCTCGTTAGTTAGATACTAGTTATAGGTAATAACGGGTTATTAGCTATAGTTACGCTAGAAAGGGGGCTCTTTCTACTTAGGTCGGTAAGTAATAGTAGTCTTATTATTTACGGACTAGCTAATAATAGCGAGGGAGTAGGAAAAGAGGATAAGGTAGCTATAGCTATAGCTAGTAAGTTACTACGGCTTATAGTATCTATTAGCTTTTCTAGAAGCTTTTCTATTATTATACTAATAACGGTATTTATATTATCGGTACGCTCTTTCTCTCTCGCTTATCTATTAAAGTTAGACTCTATACGGTCTATAAGTAGCGCTTTTATTATTTACTTTAATTCCTCGATTATAATAGACTCGGTATATTAAGGCGGTAGACTACTTACCGGCTATACTAGTAGAATATTTATCCCGTTATCTATAGCCTTTCCCTTCCCTCATCCTATTATTATCTAACGATTATACGTAATAGGGGTTACTTCCGTAGGGGGTTATAGCTCCTTAACTAGTAACTTACTAGTTTATAAGTTAGTTATAGCGCTTACCTTACTTAAGGCTTTAAGGTTATAGGTAATACTTTTATCTCTTTTACGTAGAATACGTTATTCTTTATCCGATATTTAGCGTAAAAGCGGATATTAACGGTCTAGGCTCGCTAGGAAATAGGGGGTTAGGGATATAAACCGATAGTAAGTAGGAGCGAAAAGGAATAAATAGGGTAAACTAGGGTATAATAGTTATAAATTATTAGATAGTCTAGATTTATAGGGTTAATAATAAGGGAAAAGAGCGGTAGAAAGGATAACTATTAGAAAAGAAATAAGGCTAGTAAAATAAGAAATAAGACTATTAGTATATAAATAGGGTATAAAGGGGGTATAAAAGCGGGTTAGTCTCAGAATAAGAGGCGGATTAGTAATTAGAATTAAATAGAATAGGAGAATAGGTAAAAAGGAAGTCCGTAAACGGAGGTAGCAGAAAATAATCGAAAATAGTAGAAATGTTGAGACGTTAGTTGTCGGAATAGTAGGAGTCTTAGAAATAACTAGAAAAAGTCGTCGAACTTTTAGCTAAAATAGTATAGAATTCTACTAATAACTTACTCGAAACATACTATATTCGACGTATAGTAGAGGATATTCTACGTTATAATATTACGGACTTATAGTATAAGATATAGTAGGATATAACCCTAGACTCTAGTATCCGTATTATAGTTAATACTACCTACTACTTATTAAAGACTAGATAATTATACGCCGCTTAGTTAAATATTATACTAAAGACCGAGGAGGAAGGAGAAACGCTATAATTTAGAACCTATAAAGAAGTACTTAATTATATTACGTAAGATAAAGATAGAGATAAATCTACGTGCTTCCGATATAGAAAGATAGGTTATTAAGTTCGCGAATATATAGAGCTACGTACCGAGAATAACGATCGACGTTAAAAGGCGTGCTAGAATACGCGTTTTACGATAAATCGAGGCTAAATAATAGATAATCGTAATTATTCCCGCGAGCCTCGTAACTATTCTTAAAATACCTCCCGCGACCGTAACTATTTACGAAGACCGTCTTAGGACTAAAAGACGTACCGTTCCCTTACTCCCTACCCCTCTAGGAATAAAGATAGACTAATAATAGATAAAGGATAGCGGAATAATAAGAGAGGGGATAAGAAACCCGCTATTTATAGTATATACCCTATATAGAAAGAAGATTTATTTCCCGAAGGATCTCCCCTCTTAGAAGCTACGGGCTTAGACGTAGATAATAACTATTTCGCTAACGTTACCTACTATTCTATACTATTTATAATCCCTTTAATAGAAGAATTAACGTTAATTAGTAAGATACTAATAAAATAGCTACGACGCGAAGGATACTATAAACGATACCGCCTCTATACCGGTTTACTAACGAATAACTAATAAACGCCGCTTATAGTATTTATCGATACCGGAATAGCTAGTATATTCGTCTCTAAATCGTACGCTATAGATCCCTAATAGGTTAGAGTGCATTGCAATTACGTATAAACGTATACTAATGCACGTGGATACTACCTAGCGGTAAGCATTTAGGTGTATATCTATATATATATAAATACCTTAAAGAGCTAGTAAAAGACCTATAAAAGGTAGATATCTACCGCGCTTTTATARGAAATATCTTAAGATAGAAAAAATTTAAGCTTCCCTTTATATATATTTCTCTATACGTGCCTTATAATTATAACTTATTTATTAGTCTTTTAGACTATATATCTAGGAATTATAAAAAATTAATTTTTTATAAGCGTAATACTTATACTATTAATCTCTTATTAACCTTCCTTTAAAGCCTAACCGTCGTAATCGACTACCTTTCCTCTAGGTTCGAGTCCTAATCGATACGTAATCGACCGATATTTCGACTTTCCTTTCTTTTAATTTAGAATTTACTTCCGCTAATAGCTTTACTACTTTCCGCCGCGGTAAACTACGAATTACCCTTCTTTTATAAAAGCTATTTCTATTTAACCTCCTTTTAGTAACGAAAGTACGTTAAATAAATATCTTTTATTTTTTCCTTCTTTTAATTCCGTCCTTACTAAACTAATAGCTAATTAACTACTATTACTCTAGTAAAATACCGAATTACCCTACCTTTACCGACGTTATACGCCTCCCGCGTGCCTTTCCTATACCTCCTAAGCTATCGGATACTACTAATAGGTTCGAGTCCTATTACTGAATATTTAATAGCTAATCTACCTATTTCTATTTATTTCTGCGACTTTTCTACGATTTTTCCTTTATTCTACGACTTTACCTATTTATTTCTACGACTTTTGCTAGTTATTTCTAAGACTCCTACTATTCTAATAACTAACGTCTTAGTATTTCTACTATTTTCGATTATTTTCTACTATCTCCGTTTACGGATTTCCTTTATTACCTATTCTCTTATTCTATTTAATTCTAATTACTAATCTACTTCTTATTCTAAGACTAACCCGCTTTTATACCCCTTTTATACCCCTTTTATATACTAATAGTCTTATTTCCTATTTTACTAGCCCTATTTCTTTTTTAATAGTTAACCTTTCTACCGCTCTTTCCCCCTATTATTAACCCTATAAATCTAGACTATTTAACTATTTACGACTATTATACCCTAGTTTTCCTTATTTATTCCTTTTCGCTCCTACTTACTATCGGTTTATATCCCTAACCCCCCTATTTCCTAGTAAGCCTAGACCGCTAATATCCGCTTTTACGCTAAATATTAGATAAAGAATAACGTGTTCTACGTAAAAGAGATAAAAGTATTACTTATAACCTTAAAGCCTTAAGTAAGGTAAGCGCTATAACTAACCTATAAACCGGTAA
The DNA here is from genome assembly GCA_001510575.1 of Knoxdaviesia capensis. Classification (NCBI taxonomy): domain Eukaryota; kingdom Fungi; phylum Ascomycota; class Sordariomycetes; order Microascales; family Gondwanamycetaceae; genus Knoxdaviesia; species Knoxdaviesia capensis. Next base: position 463,607 of record LNGK01000009.1, on the reverse strand, counting down.
GTTACTAGTTAAGGAGCTATAACCCCCTACGGAAGTAACCCCTATTATATATAATCGTTAGATAATAATAGGATAAGGGAAAGGAAAGGCTATAGATAACGGGATAAATATCCTACCGGCTTAGCTAGTAAGTAGTCTACTACCTTAATATACCGAGTCTATTACGATTAAGGAATTAAAGTAAATAATAAAAGCGCTACTTATAGACCGTATAGAGTCTAGCTTTAATAGATAAGCGAGAGAGAAAGAGCGTACCGATAATATAAATACCGTTATTAGCACGATAATAGAAAAGCTTCTAGAAAAGCTAATAAACGCTATAAGCCGTAGTAACTTACCGGCTATAGCTATAGCTACCTTATCCTCTTTTCCTACTCCCTCGCTATTATTAGCTAGTCTATAGATAATAGGACTACTATTACCTACCGACCTAGGTAGAAAGAGCCCCTTTTCTAGCGTAACTATAGCTAATAACCCGTTATTACTTATAACTAGCGTCTAACTAACGAGAAACTAACCCTCGGTACCGTATATTATATTATAAATACTAAGAGGTATAGGTAGTACGGTTCTAGAAGGATAATAAGGTTATATATATAGATAAGGAGTATACGATAGCGGTATATTTCTAATATTTCCTATACTATTCTAGCGAATACCCTTATAAACGATACCCCCTAAAGTAATATTTTAAGCGAAATTATATCTAGGACCTAAAAGTAAACCGTTTACTAATATTAGTATTAACGGCTTTATATTACTATTATAGCTAGCTATTAAAGGACGATTCCTAGGCCCTCGTTTAGAAAACGGGAATTTAGCCGTCGAAGGTAATCTAATAAAGTATAATATACCTCTAATAAACGATAAGTACGCTATTAGGTAGTATTAATACCTCTAAGCGACGTTTCTAAAGCTAATACTCTTATCGGATATTAGTAATAGAGAGGATCGTAAGAAAAACGGTAAAAAAGCTATTAGTTAGCTATAAAGCGATTACTTAAGTAAGGTAGACTATATAGTTATAGTATAATTAGTATATATTTAGACTTACTTATATAAATCTATAATTCTATATACGTATTAGACGTCTTAAATACTACTAGTAATTAGAAGCGAATTTATACCCCTTTAGTATTTTATTTAATAGTATACCGATATACTATAACCTATACTAATAGAATCTATACTAATATTTATCTCTAGTCGTATACTAATATCTACTCCTTCGCGTATATTTATAGCTCTCGCGTTTAATTATTAGAATAAGTCTAAATATAAAGCTATCGAGCTTTTAGTTAAAATAATATAGAATTCTACTAATAACTTACTTAAAACGTATTATATTCGACGTATAGTAGAGGATATTCTACGCTATAATATTACGGACTTATAGTATAAGATACGGTAGGATATAACCCCCGATTCTAGTATCTATACTATAGTTAATACTACCTACTACCTATTAAAGACTAGATAATTATATACCGCTTAGCTAAATAGTACGCCGAAGACCGAGGAGGAAGGAGAAACGCTATAATTTAGAACCCGTAAAGAAGTACTTAATTATATTACGTAAGATAAAGATAGAGATAAATCTACGTATTTCCGGTATAGAAAGATAGGTTATTAGGTTCGCGAATATACGGAGCTACGTACTAAGAATAACGATCGATATTAAAAGGCGCGCTAGAATACGCGTTTTACGATAAATCGAGGCCGAACGATAGATAATCGTAGTTATTCCCGCGAGCCTCGTAACTATTCTCGAAATACCTCCCGCGACCGTAACTATTTACGAAGACTATCTTAGGACCGAAAGACGTACCGTTCCCTTACTCCCTACCCCTCTAGGAATAAAGATAAACTAATAATAGATAAAGGATAGCGGAATAATAAGAGAGGGGATAAGAAACCCGCTATTTATAGTATATACCCTATATAGAAAGAAGACTTATCTCCYRAAGGATCTCCCCTCTTAGAAGCTACGGGCTTAGACGTAGATAATAACTATTTCGCTAACGTTACTTACTATTCTATACTATTTATAATCCCTTCGGTAGAGGAATTAACGTTAATTAGTAAGATACTAATAAAATAGCTACGACGCGAGGGATACCGTAAACGATACCGCTTTTATACCGGTTTACTAACGAATAACTAATAAACGCCGCTTATAGTATTTATCGATACTAGAATAGCTAGCGTATTCGTCTCTAAATCGTACGCCCGTCGTTATTTAGCGCTATACCGATCCGCTAACCCTCTACGCCTTAGTAGCCTAGGTAGTAATAGTAGCTTCGCTATTATTAACGATATCGTTATTTCCTTCCGATTAACGACTATTAATAGACTATCTAAGGTTATTTCTATAGTAGCTAGTATTATTACTAACGGTACTTATCCTACTAACTTAACTATCGGCTAAAGTAGAGCTACGAAGCTCGGTTATACTAATACTAATAGCACGATAAAGCTTATACTCCTACGCGATTCCCCCGTTATTCTATATTTCTACCCTCCCTAGAGATAAGATAATATCGCTATTACCTATACTACCTCTACTACCGATTCTAGTCTAATAAATATTACCTCTTCCTACGATAATCCTATATCTTTATACGATAAGAACCTCCCTTTACCTCTATCGATATATATTTATAGTATTTTACCCGCGGATCCCGATACCTATACCCTCTCCTATATTACCTCCGAATCGTTTCCCTTTATTACGTACCTTACTAAGTAATAATATAATAATACTCCTTTACCCCGATAAACGTTTCCTAGAACGGTAAATACTAACCGAGTAACTATCGAATTCGATAAAGAGCTATTACCTAAGTATAAGAAATAACTATTACTTACGAAAGAGCGTACGAAGCGCGACGCTATTCGTAGTACCCGTATTATTATAGAAAACTAATAGAAGAAGGTAAATACCGAAGCCCTAATAATTATACGAAGGGCCTTCGATAATAATACCTTCGTCTTTATTCTACGGTATTTCGATACTAGACTAGACGTAAAGGCCCGTACTTAGTATAATATTAAGACCGCTAATACTAAACCTAGATCTCTCCCCCTACGCCGCTATAGCCCCTATTAACGTGAAATTATAAAGGAATTTACCGATAAACTACTCTTACTCGGTATTATTTAATACGCTATTAACTCCCTATAGTCTATACCTATATTATTACTACCTAAGAAGCCCCTCCCTAGTAATAACTAGCCTAGATACCGTTTCGTAATTAACTACCGTACGTTAAACGAAGTTACGTAAAAGGTAGCCTATCTACTACCGAATATCGAGGATTCCCTCTAATAGGCCGCTAGATACCGATTCTATACCTTTCTCGACTTAGAAGACGGCTTTTAGTAGATAGTTATAGACCCTAAGGTAATACTAAAGATAGCGTTTTCTACGCTATTTAGATAATACGAATAGCTTCGTATACTATTTAGCCTTATAAACGTACTTATAACCTTCTAGCGTTTTATAAATAAAGTCCTTAAGCCGGTACGCGCTTTTACTATAGGCCTTTTAAACGATATTTATATTTAGGGTAAGATAATAATAGAATTAGCTAAGAGAATAGTCGCTATTCTACGTTAATTAAGCCGCTATCGATTATTATTAAACCTTAAGAAGTATAAATAGTTCGTTAAGGAAGGTAAGTTCCTAGGAATAATTATCTCTATCTACGGTATTCGTCCCGATCCTAAGAAGGTAGCTACTATCCGCGAGAGGCTAGCGCCTACTACTACTACTAAGATCTATAGCTTTTTAAATACCGCTAGCTATTTACGCCGCTTTATCCCCTATTTCGTATATAAAGCGCGTCTACTCTATAAGTATACTAGAGTAAATAAGCCTAAAGGCGTATAAGTATAACTAGATAACGAGTTATTATAAGCCTAACGCGATATTCGTAATACTATAGCCTCTTTCCTAGAGCTACGTAACTATAACTATATACTCCTATCGGTACTCGAGACTAACGCTTCTAATTATACTATCGGTATTACGTTATTCTAACTATAGCGCGATTCTAATAATAAACGTAGCGTTTTACGCCTAGTTATATACTTTAGCGCCGTTTTATTAAAGACCTAGTAGCGATATAGTACCTAGGAGAGAGAAATACTTACCGTTATTATATTATTATAGTATTAAAGGAGCTAGCTAGAGGCCGCTAAGATTACTATTATTACCGACTATAAAACCCTACGCCTTTTTACTACTAAGTAGAAATAGCTAGCTAGAATATTACGATTTCTTAATATAATTATATACTATAACGTACGTATTTACTACCGATCTAGAAAAACTAATATTTTAGCTAATTAGTTATTACGGCCGTATATAGATATAGCGTTCGTAACGAATAAGGAGGAAGGGTACGAAACGAACGATAATAACACGTTAACCGACGTCTTTCCTACTACTACTATTAATAATAAGACCCCTAGACTACCGAACTAACGACTTAAGATACGTCTACCGGCGTAACTACCGTAAAACGACGCTAAATAGCCTCCGAATAATACTATAAATACTAAATAACCTACGAACGATACGTTAATCGCCCCTAATATTAAGAAGTTAGATAACCTTAGATAGTACGACGTCTAGGATATTATTAACTACCTAGAGAATAGCTATCTACTCCCCTATTATATCCCTTCGACCTTCGTTTAGGACTATTTCGCTATCTTTTATAGCGAAGTATATACCGTTATTAACTATATCCTAATAAAAATACTAACGTACGAGGCTTCTATTTTAGAAGCTATTAAGGTCTATAAGCTAGAAGGCTATATGCGCGTTAGTACCTTATATACGCTATTAGCTAAACGAGTATAGTATCCTAACTTAATTTTAGCTACGAATAAGGCCGTTTAATAGTATATAGAATATTAATTATTATAAAAGCCCCTTAAAGTAACGGAATCGCTACGACCGATCCTAATAATACGACTATTAGTACGCTAGGGAATAGACTTTACTAACCGTTTTATTATTAATAGTAAACGGATATAGCTATTAACGGTAGTTAAGTACGCTACTAGCTACGCTATAGTAGCTATAGACCCTCGTAATAGTACCTTAGCTACTACGAAGTTACTAGTAGTACGTATTTACGTAGTATTTAGACTATTAGTTAAGATTATTACCGATAATAATACCCCTTTTAACTCTAATAAATTTAAGACCCTCCTCGCTAACTATAACCCCCCTATATAATAGCATCGTATAACGATATACTATCTATAGACGAATAGCCGAGTTAAGCGCTTTAACGGGTAAATTAAGTATATCGCTAGCCGTTTAGCTAGTATTAATATTAAAAACCGAGAAGATATCGATTAGCTAATAGTTATTCCTAAAGCTATACGTATCTACTTAAATAGACCGTAAATAAGTAGCTTTTCCCCGTATTACCTACTTTTTAGTACCGAGCCCTATAATAGCGCTATTTATATTACTACGCTATACGAACGGGAGCCTATTATAGACGAAGTTATCGCTTCCTAGTAAGATTTAGCTCGCGAAAGATAGTTATTTAAGACTATTCGCTTATTATCTAACTCTATAAAGGTATACTAAATATATATCTATACTATATTATAGAACGATAAGGCTATATATCGTATTTTTAGTAAAAGCGACTAGACGTTACGATATCGACTATAAAAGTATAAATACGAGCTATTTTACGATAGACCGTAGCTTATTATCGACGTTTACTAAGGTAATACCTATACTCTAGAGTTACTAGGCGGTTATCGGCTCGATAAACGCTATAATAGGTTTAACCTATTCCTAGCGTACGTTAAGGATAGCTAGCCTATTCGTAGCCTTTAGTATACTAGTCGCCGCCTACTCGAGCTAGACCGTAAGCGTCTATCGTCTATCGGTAGATAGTTACCTTACCCTATACTATTTCTTTCCTTTTTTTATTTTTTATTTATTATTTTACTTTTCTATTATAATATTCGTTCTATAGTTATCCCCTATTTATATCTAATTCTATCTATATCCTAATTTCCTTTATTCTATTTTTATTTTTAGCTACGCCTTACTATTAAGCTATACTATTTTCCCTTTTTAGAATTTTTTCTTTTATTATTCTTTTTTTACTCTACCGCTATTACCGCTAATATTCCGCCTTTTATATACTTTTTCCGATTTTTTCCCGTATATTTCCCTACTTTAAACCTATTTTACTATATTAATAATTAATAGAATACTCTAGACTTACCGCTACGCCTATATACTATTTTTTTTCTTTCTTCCTTTCTTTATTCCTAATTCCTACGCTTTACGCTAGCTACCTATATTTACGTAGCTAACTATTACCCTTTCCTATATTTATACGATAAAGGGAGGGGAAGGAGGTGCTAATTATACTATCTAATAACCGAATAGTATAATACCGCTATAGCACGATATTCTAAATACCGCGACTAACCTAAACGTCCTTTATCTAGCTATCCCTTCCGCCCTCTAGGACCCGCTTTTCTCGGTAACTACCCGGTTTAATAGCTATTAAGACTATATTAGCTAATAGAAGGACTACTATAGTACGATAAACGCTATAATAACCTTACCTTTTACGATAAAAAGCTAAATTCTTTCCTATTTATAATAAATAAAGAAACGAATAGTTATACGACTAACGAAGAAGTATAAGAAGCTAGCGATCTCTAGCTATAAACGATTTAGAATTAGATAGTTCTTTATCTCTCTTATTACTATTATCTCTTTCCTATCTATCCTTTCTATTATTAGTACTATTAATAGCTATTCTACTTACTAAGCCTACTATTTATACTATAAACGATAATAATATCTCTTAATAGCCTACTAATAATAATAATAATAACGCTAATAATACCCTATTACCTACTATAGCTACTATTCCCCTTACCGCTACTCCCGCTACGAACGTACCGCGCGTTACCGCTATAGTTAAAGCCGTCGAGCTAATTCCGTATACCCGATACGTATTAAGACGTATCGAATACCTAGGTATTCTCTACTATCGATACGTTATTAATAACGTTATATAGAATACTTATACCGAATACTATAACTATTAAGTTAATTACTAGGTACCTAGTAATATATTAGTTAAAATAGATACCTTTATAGATACTAATAAGAACTAGATTAATACGCTAAGCACGTAAACCCGAGCGCTATAAGATATCGCCATAACTAAATATATACTCGTCTATAATAGGGACTTTACGGCTACTAATTAGAAGTTAAATAACGTAGAATTTAATAACGCGAGCCGTTTTATTAATATAGTAGCTATCTAATATACCTTCGAGGGATACCTCGTACCTATTTAACCGATTATTATACGCCTATAGCGTGCGGCTTTAGTACTAGCCCCGACCTTAGTATACCTATTACCTCTCTTTTCGGCTACCGAGGCCGCCGAAATTAATACTATTAAGGGAGGACCCCTACCGGTACCTACTCCGCTAGTAGTAGTACCCGTTATATTAGCTATTATAGTACTAATACTAGCTAGTAGAGCCGCCGTTATACTAGTAATACTAGTATTTATACCGATAGCTATACTAATAGTAGCTACCGCTATCGTAATAGTACCCCCTTTCCCTAACGCCCCGGTCCCCGCTACCTTTATAGCCTAATTCCTAGGCGTAGCGCCCGCCTATATTAACTAATAATAGGTAGACGAGTTACGTAATCGCTACTTATATAGTATAGTATAAGCCGTTACTATCTAACTAGGCGTCGTAGTATTCTTAATCCCCCCTAATACTATTTAATACTAAGGTATTTATATCGTTAGATAGATAAAACGGTACCTATAGCTACCTAAAACGCTATAAATAAGAAGTTCCCTTTTATTATACTAGATACCTATTTTCTTATCGATTACTATTATTATTCCTATCTAACCGCTATTTAGACTCGCTTTATATTATATTTCTTTCTATACGCTTAGAAAAGTCGAAAAGGATAAAAAAAAGAGGACCCCTAGAAAAATATAAAAATAATTAAAAATCGCTCGTAATATAAGTATAAAATTATATAAAGGGAAGTCCTTTTAATATCCTTTACTAGTTAAAAGTAGATCGCGGACGATCTAGTTAAGAAAGGGGATCTTATAGATCCCTAATAGGTTAGAGTATATTATAATTACGTATAAACGTATACTAATATACGTAGATACTACCTAGCGGTAAGTATTTAGGTATATATCTATATATATATAAATACCTTAAAGAGCTAGTAAAAGACCTATAAAAGGTAGATATCTACCGCGCTTTTATAGGAAATATCTTAAGATAGAAAAAATTCAAGCTTCCCTTTATATATATTTCTCTATACGTGCCTTATAATTATAACTTATTTATTAGTCCTTTAGACTATATATCTAGGAATCACATAAGTATAGATAGATTATTAAATAGAAAGTACGTATTATAGCCCGTAGATTTTAATAACGTAAGGGCTTCGATTATTAAGAAACCTTCGCTATAATATCGCACGCTACGACGTAGAGAGTAATATTAGCTATTATAGCTAAAGAATATTTAGCTATACGATAGTTAGATATTATAATAGCTTTCTTATATAGACTCCTAGAAGAGGAGGTATATATACGATAATACGAAGGAATAGTTTAACTAATATACGAAATTAGATAACGTAATCCGGATTTTATCTATAACTTAAGCTAGATAGAGAAATCGTTTATTCGTCTAAAATAAGTATTATACGGTCTAAAATAAGCTAGCCGATAGTAGTAGCTAAGACTCTATAATATACTTTTACGTATAGGTTTTATAAGACTATAAACTAATAAAGCGTTATTTTACCGATAAAAAGACGGTATAATTCTAATTATATATATCGATAACGTTCTATATTTCGGATAGAAAGAGGATATATTAACTAATTTCGAACTAGAACTCTAAAAGTATCTAAAAGTAGACTTAATAGGTAAGCTACGGTAGTTACTAGGAGTAGTAATCGGTATTAACTTTAACTCCTATTCTATATACTAGATATAATATATAGAAGCGATTATAGTAAACGTAGGATTTAATATCTCTATAATACGACCGGTATCTATTCCGATATCCGGTATCGACTTAACTACTTTAGATAGAGAAAGGCTTTCTACTACTAATATAGAAAGATATCGATCCCTAATTAAATAACTTATCTATATAACTACGATAATAAGACCTAATTTAGCGTTTTCTATTTACTACTACGTAGTATTTACTAATTATATAACTATTCCTTTATTAGTATTACTAAGGCGGATCGTTAGATACTTATCGGTAATAGTAAATTTATCCTTAAGATATTAAAGACCCCTTAAGCCGGATCTTTCCCCTATCTTAATAATTAGTTTTTCTAATACTAGTTATAACTTAATACCGAATAGTCGCTCTATTATAAGATAGGTTCTCTTAATCTAAGGCGGTCCGGTCGCTTAGGTAAGTAGAAAATAGGTAGTTATTACCTAATCGACTATCGAAGCTAAATATATAATAGTAAATATAGCTACTAAGGAAGCGTTATAGCTACGTAATTTCTTATATAAAATTAACTAAAGCTATAATATCTATCTACGCGTCGATAATACTAATACTCTTAAGCTTATTAATAACCCGAGATTCTATAATAAGAGTAAGTATATATACCCGAAATTTTATTTAATTCGGGAATCTATTCGTTCTAAGTTTTTATCTATTAAATACGTTCTAAATACGGAATAAATAGCTAATATCTTAACTAAGCTACTTAGTTTCTAGCTTTATAACTAATTTCGAAGTGCTCTAATAAAATAAGATACGTTTTTTTTTTCCTTTCTAAAGGTTTTTACGTTTTTATATATTTTCTTTTCCTACGCTTCCTATACTAAAGTTTTTTTTTAATAAGATTTTCTTCCTCTACTAAAGTTTTTTTTCTCTCCTAATAATAGTATTCCTATATTATTTATTCCGAGGGGCGTATATTAGGAACGTATTTACGTCCGAGGGGCGTATGAGGAAGGACGGAAATACGTGGATCACGTGACCGGTAGGCTGAAGCCTAGTTCTAGCTAGCCTATAAATGCTGGACTTCTGTCTATTTCTAGTCTAGCCCATTTTCTTCCTCTTATATCTAACTTTTTATGCAGATGTTCAATTATCAAGTTCATTTCCATCAATTTATCCATTTTCCTCATCAGTCAGCCAACAGAATGTCCGGAGGGAGGAGAGCGCCACAACCCTTTCACAGCTTGCTTCCTCCCTTCTTGACCTCTTTCGCTTCCTTCTCCCGCATCTGCCGCATATGCTGGGCACTCCGGAGCAAAGCGTACAACGTCTGCACGCGCGGCATCTCCACGCCCTGCGCACGCGCGATGCGCACCGGGTTGCCCAGGATGACCTCCAGCTCCAACGGCCGGCCGGCGTTCCAGTCGAGCAGCATGCTGGGCCCGCGCGCGCCGACATTGCGGTCGGTCGAGCGCAGGATCTTGTCCGGGCCGGCGAGCTCGGCGGGGAAGGCGCGGCCAAGCACGCGCGGCACGGTCGCGACGATCTCGTCCATGACGCCGCGCAGGTGGCGCCGCAGCTCGGCGTCGCCGGCCATGTCGGCGTTGCCGCGGCCGCCGCTGAGCACCGCCGACGGGTTCATCGCCGCGTTGATGCACAGCTTGTGCCAGCGGATCAGCTGCAGGTCGATCTCGTCGTGCGGGACCGCGTCGCGCAGCCCGCCCAGCCGCGTCCACAGCCCGTGCAGCGTGGCCACCGCCGCGGTCCCGCGCGCCGACACCTCCGGCGCCGTGGCGGCGCCGCCCGCCGTGCCGTCGGTGAACGGGCCCAGGCTGATGCGCGTCCAGCGGTTCTGGCGCACAGTGCCGGGCTGCGTCTGCTCTGCGCTGACCACTGTCACGGCGCTGACGATCGGCGTGTTCGGGAAGCGCGCGCGGTACGGCGCCTCGACGCCGACGCCGTTCTGGATGATCACCAGCGCGGTGGACGGCGACACCACCGGCGTGGCGATGTCGGAGTCATCGCGCACGTCAGGAAGTGCCTTGGTGGTGATCACCACAAAGTCCCACGGCTCCTGCGTGCGGGCGGCGTGCGCGGCAGCCGCGGCCGGCGACGGGAACACGGCGGCCGGGCGGAAGGTGTAGGGCCCGAACGAGTGGGTTTCCATGCGCACGCCAGACTCGGCGAGCACTTTGTAGTTCGAGCGGGCAACCAGGGAGACGTTTACGCCGTGGTCGGGCTGGTCGAGGGGGACATACGTGGGTTAGTTGGTTGTTTCCCTTCTCGTAGATTGTGGAAAGTGTCGGCTGTACGGCGCTGTAAATGATGGTGTCAAGGGTACTCACGTAGTGAAGCCGGGAGGCATAGAAACAGCCCACGGCGCCAGCGCCGATGAAGAGGATATTAACCTTCTTCTTGCCCCTGTTCCAACGGTGAGCCGTTCAAGGTCAGCTTATGATCTCTCCTGTCGGCGATACCACCTGTATATGTCCGGCCGCCTGCCCGTCTCCACCTGGAAACGCCTCTCCGTGATAGAGATATATGTCTACAGAACCAGACCAGAAGACCTAGAGCTCCGATTTCAAACAGGGCCAGAGTTCCGGGGACACTTACTCAGCCGGGGCAGCGGCCTTCTGCGGGCTACCTTCCGGCAGGCCGGCCACAAGACCATCGGTCGACATGGCAACAGAGACAGAGTGCACGCACTCCGAGAGAAGGATGCGGAAGAATAGCCGGAGCACACGGAGAGGCTCAACCGGAGCCAATACCAAGCCACACACACACACACACACACACACACACACACACGCACGCGTGTTCGTCTAGCCTCACTCTTCCGAAACAACGACAGCAGCTCTTCTTCCGGACACGGGAAGCAAGCCGCACTCTCGTCAGACTCTCTCTCTCTCTCTCTCTCGCTCCCTGGCAGACAGACACCGGAATAGCTCCTATCTCCCCACGCAGGTCCTGCGGGCGCAAGATACGGCAGTAGATGCGGGGGTTGGAGCGCGGACTTTTTTTTCTCTTTTCTCTTTCTGTCTGCGCAGAGTGGGGATGGCAGCACCAAACTCTCGCGGAAACGAACACGGGAAAAGGATGGGAAAGTCGGGGTTCCACACTACTCCTTCTTACTCTGTGGTCTTCGCCCGGGCTCTCGGCAATACTGGACAAATTGCTTGGTCTAGAAGCCGCGTTATCAAACGCTGTTGATCGTAGTCTATTTTCTCCGCTTTCCCACAGGAGGGTGGGACAATTATCAGTTAGATCACATTTCAAATTTCGGTTCTGCACATCTTGTAATCTCTTGAGGGGGGTTTTCGCCACCCGCGTCTGAGAAAGCGAATGCCATGCACATGGGGGAGGGGGAAAGATGAAGGATCCAACGATGGCGTGGGTTGTCCAGCACACCTGGAGACAGCGAGGCCCAGGATAAAGGAAAACGGGGCGCACCAGAAACAACGCAGTGGTGTTGTCTTTCTTCCTGCAGCTTTGCAAGGTGGCACAAGCTCTGGTTGACCCCAAAAAAAGCAGCAGCAGTCTCGGGAGGCAAGCTTCAAAGTGTGGCTCGTGCGGGGCCGACTGCGCGGGACTATTTCAGGAAGTCGAAGGAAAAGGTGGGAGTGGGTATCCCACCCAATGTTCCAGGATTATCTCCGAACACAAGGAGGAAGCAAGACGGGTTGGGGGGTGTAGATGTTGAAGAACGGGCGGGGGTAGAGAGCAGTTTGAATAGCCAAGTGCCTGTCAACGACATGGCCAGCCAGAGAGACCGGTTCTACATCCATGGACGATAACCAGGTAGATCTCGAGGGTCCAGACGGTCTTACGGCTAAACGAGAGCACGAGAGCACAGCCGTAGGAACACGAACAGCCGTATCAGAAAACACCGGGGAACAACTGGCCGACTAACCTGTAGATAGAGAGTAATATGTGCAGCAATGACACTTGATATAGCGCGGCGGTAGAGTCACAGCAAGATTGACGTGAGGAGGAAAGATAGGGAGAAACTGGGCAAACAATGCACTCCCGTTGGCTGGATGAAGAAATCCGTTATCAGTATACCCACGAACACAACACAACCAAAGAAATATAGAATGGCTGGCCAAATTGGCCTCCCACTCATTAAGCTTTCAACAAACAGTCAAATCAAAAGGGCGCAGCGCCCGCTGAGAGATAGTGGTGCAGTGGGAAATGGACAGGGGGGAGAGAAGATTGGGTTGAGGGCACTGAGCACTGCACACACACACACAGATTGATAGCGGAAGCACCAAGAGTGTATAGTACTGTAGGAATCACAGTTACATGGAGGAGGGTGGTATCAGAGATCAGCGAACGAATAAGCGAGACAAGACTTTGGGGCCAACACGCTGGTGGTTTGATGAGGAGGCAAAACTAGGGCCTTTTTAAGAAACGGGTCGGCAGAGGGAAAGAATCACAGACTCTGGGAGAAGAGCAGAAAGCTTGTGCATCTTTGCATACACTCTCTCCAGTGCTACTAGAACAGGCTAAGCTGGATAAGGAACGGAGCCAGCTCCAGCAGGAGATTGAAATAGCGAGAGATAGAGAAATGAAGAAACTCCCCCAAAATATTTCCAAAAAAAAAATAGAGGAGATGCCAGTATCGTAAGACCACTGCAGGCAGACACACACACCCACACACACACATACGGGGATGTGGATGGACGTGAAGGGGGGCGTGTGTATAGAGGAATATGAATGGGATCTCCAGAGACACACACACAGCTACTGTCGAGTGGTCCTTGCGGTTCTCTCCCACGCGAGCCAGTTCTCAAAGCTCTTTGGACAGAAGCGGGGACCAGCACAGACGAGAGATAGAGATACAGAAAAGAAAAAGAAAACAGCTACTCGCCAGGGATTGGATAGGTGTGGCGGACGAGAGAGAACGGAACATGCTCGTATATGGTACGGTCGCATCGGAGCAAGCGTGCAATGGAACGCTGGTGGAACAAGACTGCAGGTCCAGACCAAGACTGGGATAATGCAATGTCTGGTGGCTCTGGTTTGCTTTTGCGTGTGGCTTATCTCCCTCGGTCACACTGGCTGGCTGGCTGGGCACAATTTACCTGCAGGCCAGGACCACTCACCAAGCCTAAACCCAAATCATCCGTGGTTGGGAGGACAAGGTCTAGTAGTGGAGACTCGAGGGACAGGATAGAAAAGTCCAGGTATGTAAGGATATGGAAAGGGAATAAGATAATATGCATAGAGACAGACTATAGCACAAGATAGAAGAAAAAAGAGGGGATGGCAGGAGGGAAAGCGCGAGACGAGACAAGGGAAACCGAAATGGACAAGGGGGGGGCGTGTGCGTTGTGGTGAGCCACTGTCAATTCTGGGTGGCATATGATGCAGAGTAATACACTACTACTGTATGTATCTATGCAGGCCAAGACCCGGACGGGAGCTGGAAAGCTATTCCCACGAAGCTAAACGAGGAGCAGAGATACTGTCCAGGGAGACCAGACACCCTCTCACTTCGATTCAGCAGCAGTTGTCCCCTAGAGATACACGAATAGCCCCAGCTGGAACAGTGGATGGAGTGGGGAGTGGGGGGGACGGAGGGAGGGGGGGGACAGAGGGAATATGACTAGACAGTGGACTAGTACTGTACAGTACTGTACAGTAGATAGCTAAAAGCACGCAACACGTCCGAACTTTGGGGTTTGAATATGGCTCAAGGGGGTGTGGAGAGAGATAGACAGAGACATATAACATACTGTAGGAAGAAGGGGACTATACCAATTGGGATAGCTGTGGCAAAAAAATCAAAGCCACCACAGCAAAGCTATGAGAGATAACTACTCAGGTGCCAATGGTCAGCGTGCATACTTGTACAGTGAGGTAAATATACTCATAGCCGCACCCTGCGGGCCTATGTGAGCAAGAGAGAGCAAGAGACCAAGACGGCGACGAGGGATAATGTATACGTTGCATCTCGCGATGTTGGTGTAGACAGAGGCAACAAGATGAGGGGTTGTATGCCTCAAAAGAGGGGAGGAAGCACGAGGAAGGGGGGGACAGGATGGCTTGAGGGATAGGAAGAGAGCGAGCCTCGAGACGAGAGAGAGAAGCGACGACGACGACGACGACGACGACACGGTAGGGACAAGAGTCCTCGTGAGAATAGCCCGGTCCGACGCTCTTTCAGGGCACTCTACCATGCTGTAGTCGTACCTCCAGCTGTGCAGGACTTCGGGTTTTGCAGCGTCTCAGCGGTCCAGCAGCACCCAGTCGAGCTCGACAAGCAGCGCCAGTTCAACTGATCTCCCGTGTCCACGATGCCCTCTCTCTCGCCCTCTCCGATCACCCCTCAAGGTCCTGTCAAGCCTGTCGAACGAATCGTCCTCGCGATCAAGACGAATGCCCTCTATCGAGGACCCCCTAAACTGTCTCGACACCTCCCCTCTGTGGCTCGACGTCTAACTGAAGACCTCACAGCTCCAGCGCCACCCGTACACAGCTTCTGGCGCTCCCTGATATGCAAGTCCGTCCAGGCGTCCCTCCAGCGGTCCAGCGACGACAGCAGCCTCCCAGCACCCCTTCAACCCCTGCGAAGCACTCACTGAAGACCACAACACCACCAAGTTGGACCTGCCCCTCTAGCCGACGTGGCCCGCCAGCAGAGGGATGCCAAACAAGATGAATATTTGATTTTTCAGTGTGTGTTCAGAGGGTCGTTGGTGAGTTGGCGGTGTGGCCGTCGCTGAAGGCCGCTGAAGCCGCAGGCGGGCAGCCCAGGGGCTCCAGAGCATAGAGAGGCCAGTTGATGGCCGGTCTGTTCTCTGGAGGCGCTGTAGACTCAGTTGTCTGGAGCCTGTTGATTGTCTGGAGAGGTCATGAACAATCCACTGAACCGACACGATGACGGCCAGGTATATATAGTCCGTTTGAGGGCGATTGGTCTCTTGGTCTCTTGCTCGCACAGGCCCAGGGGGGAGCAACCGCAAACAAGAGGAACGCAGGCATCGCATACAAAAAATTTTTCTTCTCGTCCAAGACCGTCCGGTGATCTCGTGAACAACTCCAAGGTGTTCCTTTTGTGGTGGCCGACGATCGGAGCGCGGGGTCTTGCGAAAGAAGGGCCAGGGGTCGAGGGAACTCCGGTGACCGAAACCGGAGAAAAGCCGACGCGGAGGGAGGGGGAGAAAATGAAAAACAGGTAAGTAAGATTTGAAGAGAAAATTTTCTTTCCGTTTCGTCTCCGGTATTCAAGAGGCGGCGCGGGAGCGAGCAGAACGAAAAAGAAAAATTTGTTCGATGTTTCAATACAAAGGATCACGATGGAAAATTCAAGATTGACGTGTGACGTTGGAAAAAATGCTGGAGCTGAAAAAGGAACCCACTGTAATTTGGGCGGTGAAGGCTCGGTGACAGCGAAAAAGCCGGCAGAAAACCCGCAAGGCCCAAAAATTTTGGCTACGGCAGGATTTCAGGGGCGCGTCATAGCTTTCTCGCCTGCATCCCGAACGAGAAGGCGCTCTGTTTGGGGGCCTTGGGGCTGCTGCCCTGGCGCGGGTTGCGCCTTCCTCCACCGCCCCCACCTAAACACCTTGGTAGCCGCAGGTCCCCCCAATCAAAGGCGGTGAAGGCCGAGCTCAGATTTGCGTGGCTATGGTCATTTTCCCTCCCAGGGGCTCGCAGCCCACTGACGCAAGGCTCTAAAAAGTTTTCGACATCCTATATCAGAGCAATGTTTTAAGTTGTCGGTGTCGGCGCCGCCGGGCCCACCCCACTTTTATCAGGTTTTTTTTCAACAAGGAAAATTTTCGAGGGCCCCCGTTTGACGCCTGCCGCCGCATCCCCACGGATCGCACCTGCCAAAAACAAAAATTCTAGTCCCAGCTTTCCTAACCGTAACCCACGCAGCCTTTTCCCCTTCCTTCCTTCCCCATCGTCCTCCCTTCCCGACAGATAATCAGCGAATGACCAACCTAAAATCTATTTTTTGTCTAAGCTTTTTATCCCTCGTGTCTTTCCCCGTACCTTTCTTTTGTTAGCGCCCGGCGCTAGTGTGTGCCGGCTGATCGTCGGCTGAAGATTCTTCAACTGCATCTCTTCTACTTAGACGTGTGAATGAAGAAGTTTTTGATATTGCACAACACACACCATCCGCGCCTTGTCCGAACCGCACATGGTTCCCTTGTTGACTTCTTCATCTACCTTCCTTTGATGAAAATTTTCATCTTGTCTTTTTTTTTCTCTTTCTTTTTCTTCTTTTTCATGGCTTGGAATTCATCCCCCTCTCGCCCCCGCCGGACATATCCTGCTGATCACATTCCCCCAAAATAGAGGGGGACAGGGGGAAGGCCTTTTCAGCATGGATTGCGGGAAGCAAAATTTTCTTTAATTCCCCGACTGCCACTCACCGGCCCGTGATGCAGGCCCCTAGCCTTGTGAACCTCTCACATCTACTGTCAGCCTCTCTCGTGTTGATACTCCTCCTTCCCGGCTTACACGGTGGAGTCCGAGTCCCCGAGACAGCTGACCGAGCCTGGCTTTGCGTCTCCCCCCCCTCATCATGCTGCCTTCCGTCCCGTCGGATGCTGCACATCGTCCAAGCTTTACTTGCTTCATCCCAAAGATCCCCTTTTGACATTGCGATGTCGGATCTCTGGATGCAAGAACACCGTCTGTGTCTCTTCCTTCTTCCGGTCCCCCCACCTTAGCCGGGCCACGCAAGGTCCCACTCCTCCATGGTGATGTCCGGGCACCTTTGTCAACCGTGTGTCTTGGGACCATCAGCCCCTCCACCCCAATCTTGGGTCATGCCTGCTGATCTTCCCTCCCTGCATGGCTCGGTGTGCAATTCTCCCTGCTAAACTGGCTTCACATACCGACTGTGTTGGCAAGATGTGACTGCCCTGCTCTGTTGATTCGCTCCGGTCTCGCTGGCCGGTGACTGGGACGGGTTAAAGGCTCCCCCGAAGGATTGTGATAGACGATACATCAGTTCTCTACGCCGCAGTCGCAAGTTGTGTTTCCAATGTACAAGGTGTAATTGGTTCAGGCCATGTCTGTGATCCATACCTATGCACATCACTAGCACAACTGCTTCAGGCTTCTTGTCGGGCTGCTGTTGAAGGATCATCCCCACTGATGGTGGCATCTGCTCAGCGGCTGTTGTTTGATTCTATGTTGCAGGCCTTCCATCAGGCCTCGGCAACGCCCCCGCCAATGTCTGGACAAGTACTTCACTGGCACTACGGTATTCACCATGGGTCCATGTTGGCAGACATGGCCTGTAATAACTTCTGTCTCTAGCCCAAGCCAGTGGCACGTATTGCCATGCCCAAAAAAGCTTACTAGAGCTGTGCACACTACACCATAGTAACACGCATACGTAGCCATATAGCTCAGCCAGCCTCTGTAACCGGTACGTATATAAAACACGTAGCACTCCGTGTATTCAAATACTGCCTACCTGCGCCAATATCAAATCACTCAGTTGCAAAAGTCAACCGCGGAGTCCTGTTTAAACCATTCCACAACGTCCAGTAGCCATAACTCCGCCAACACATGCAGCATTGAATTCCCAGACACCGCAAGCGTTCACCATCCAGATTGGACAACCGCCTCCGATATACGGCCATTGCCAAACAGATTTCATTTTCCCCAGACCCATTCTTTTTTTTTCCCCGGGCCGCGGCAGGATTTCCCCAGACCCGAGCAAAAATTCATCTTGTCCGCGTGAACACAAGCCACCCGTTTCGGACTGCACGGAGGCGCCGGTTGCCATGGCTTATGCCAGGGGCAGGCCCAAAGGTTAATTTTTTCGGCGCACGGAAAAAAAAAATCTTTTCTGGGCTCTCTACGAAATACTCACTAGGAGCCATGTGCTATAAAATGCCCGGCTGTGACGGGGAGGTGCCTCACTGGTATGTTTATCGGATACCTGCATGCTACTGCATTCCATCGACGGCTTAGGGGCTAGTCACAGACCAGCTCTTGATGTTAGCATGTTCTCGGAGCTCGGTGACAGGTCTCGCTTCTTTCGTTTGAATTCTTTTCGGTGACATGCCCAGGTTGGTTGGTTGCGTTTTCCTTTTATGAGTCTCAACTCTGCTTCGTCGTCTCGTCTACCATCAATGCTGTCTAGCTATTGTCAAGCATTAACTATATAAATTCACATGTCCCTTCACTCTCTCGCCTATGTCCGTCCTACATGCATAGCGCAAACACCCTGTCATTCTCTCCTGCTTTGCGCTTACCCTCTTGCCACTACTACACTATCTCACATAACCCTAGTGGTAGTCACCCACTCCTATGCTGCTCTAAGGCGCTGCATCACCCTGCAGGCCTCACTGTGGTCAATACCCAACAACACGCTGAACCGGCTATTCAGCGTTCCTCCAGCCTTTACAATGGCTAAGCATCCACATATATCCCCTGTTGGTGGTCCTAGACGCTTATGGGCTAGGTATGCAACCAGCTTTGGAGCCATGTTTGTCGTCATCCACAAGCTCCCAAACGTATGCATGCTTCGGCATCAAAGGTTTTGATGTCGCCTTGCCGTCTATGATATTCCTATGTGTCTTCTGTCACCTCAAGAGTTTTAGTGTGTGCCACAGTTGAAGATGTGTACAAACATGAACCCCTAGCCATAACCCACTGAGGACAGTCTCCCGCCATGCTCCGTCACTATCACCACAACGCGCAGTTAAAGACCATGTTGGCATTGAATTCACCACCGAGAAAGATTGTACTGTCTTACATAGCTCACTGCACACTATCATCCTTTGACTTGACCCCTGAAATGCTGGTGGTGCCTCAAGCACTCTGGTGTCTCCATAGCCTAGAACCAGACCACAGCCTACCCACAGCACCACACACGCACACACGTTCACCTCACTTCCTCTATAACAGTTTCAACTACTCATTACAGTCCATTATGCTATCTCACTGCCCCTATTACCCGTCAAGTACTGTGATGGCTAGCCTCAAAAAGCTTGGGTCCTCTCGGGCTTAGGCATGCATCACGACTTGTTATCACTCAAGCAAGCATTCAGTGAAAACATCATCATGACAGCTTCGGCAACATTATACCAACAATTTGTCACGAGTTACCACTATCAAGAGCTTCTTCATGTAGGATATTTCTTGACCTTGTGCAGGTTGTGCTAACTACTAACGCACATCAGCCAGTATCTCACTCCAACTCCTCTCCCACTAACAGCCTATCAGCCAGACTTACTTACAGAGTCTTAACCAGCATCATATCATGTAACATACTCATCTTATCCCTCTCATCTGTCTTTTGGGGCAGTGACTGTTGACCCTGTGTGGCTGCATTGACCTGCATTCCTATCCCTCACACAGTGACTCCAGTGTCAGCACAGCAGGGCCCTGTTTTGTTTAGGATGCACCTAGCCGTACTCCATGAAGTACCCTCTTGATCCTATGAGTCAATCTTCCTGATAATGCCTTCGTCTCCCTAACTTTGATTGTTCTTCTTTGTTCTAGCTATCGCGTTCCTACGGCAAGGGGGTTGTCCCTTGAGACTAAGCACCCGGTATATCTATGATACATGGGGTATGTATGCCTCCAATGTGAGCTTATGAAGGTATATATCGTCAGAAAACGCACGTCGACTCGCGTATGTGATGGTTGGTACACTACAGACTCTTCTCTACAGCGAGTCTGATACTTGAAGGTGTATCCGAAGGTGTAAGTGTATGTCCCAAGACACAGTAAAGTACTGCTTCTTCCCTCAAGTCCGACTTCACATATATGAATGTGTCCTTAGAACACGTTTCTTCCATCTATTCCAACATATGTGTGTGTACTACTGATCTCTAACGACTCTTATATACTGCTCCAATGGTATATATAGCAAGAATTATTCGATGGGCGAAAGATAAAATCATTACAGAAGTTGAGTCCGGCTCTCCCAGGCTGTGATAGTGTAGATACCGACTGCCTTCTACATCTTTTGCCACTGTTTATCCCACAAGACAGATACCAAACTCCTGGAGCCAAGGTTAATGCATCTATAAGACGCCTCGAGGTTTATATACTAATCCCTCATGTAGCATGTAGACTGGCTGAGGGGATATAACAGTCAAGAGGAGATGTCTTGTTGCTGGAACTTCCTCTCCCAAGCCACTCATCCAAGGTTCAACTCCTGTCCACTGCATATTCTCAGTGGCGAGACCCCATGAACACAGTTTAACTCGCCCGTAGTGCTCTCCTTGGCCATGATCAACTTCGCCAGAGACCTAATCCGATAGCCAGCCACATGATAAGCCTCTGTAGTGTGTACGGATACCGACAGCGTCGTCTCCCTCAACCAAGCGCTTCTCGCGAGACACCCGACACTCCTCGGATGCAGTCTATTCTGACCACTGGCCTCCACACCATAATTCTCAGCAAATACCGAGACTATCTCTACCGGTCCTGCGCGGCTTTTCAATTCAGATACCCAATTTCCCTCCGCATGCACGTCGCTATGCGACTCCCCTATCGACCCCTTTCCGGCCTGCACCGGGCCTAGGCTAACACCCACTTACACAGAATACAGAATCAACACGGCCACATCCACCCCAACAAGCTTCTCACTGTCCCTGTAATCGGTGGATCATAATCTCGCATCACCGAAACCCCGTCACAGGCACCGAATCGCGAGTCGCACCTACTTTTAGTCCCCGATGCCGATGTCAAACCCTGCCGGAGCACCCACGGGTGGGTCCCGCCGAAGGACTGTTAGGGTTATACCCTTAATCTGAGGGCCACTGCGCGGAGGAGTCCGCCGAACTTTCTCACACACATAGGCTCCCCCCGTCAGGATTCACGTTCTTGGCCCAAGCCAATATCAGCCTCCCGGCAGAACCCTACACCACACCAACACACGGACGAACCCTAAACGCGCAGCATGAAACTGTATGGACGGTTCCCAAAGATCCTCAACGAGGAAAATCAGCCGAACAGACCTGCAGCAACGGCTCAGATAGCAAAACGAGGACGGGTAGGCTAATGAGGACGATAACGAGCATCCAAGGCTATCTGGTGTTGGTTTGTTGTTTGTTTTTGAGTCTCCTGTGTGACAGGGGCACAGAGCACAGCAGCTGGCTGGCTGGTTTCGTTCTCTTTGGAGGGATGTGATACGAGATCTTGGGGCATCAACCACGTTTTCTGGTCTCTCGCTTCGCCCGATTGACTTTTCTTTCCTTTCACTGCTGTGTCACCAGCCTCGGAGTGTTTCGTATTTTCTTTTTTTTTCGGTGATTTCATATCGGCCAATCTGTTTTTTCTTTTTCCAGTTTTATGCCCCAAGGAAGGGCCATCAATACCTATCCTTTCCAGCATCGCCAACAGCCAGCCTGCAGCAGCTACAGCCCGCTATACTGTACACGTGGAAATGATACATCACGTCTCGAAGGCCGACTTAGGCGGGTTGCGTGGAATCAAATGCACCGAGTTCCAAAGCTGAAGCCTCATCCCTCCCACGCCCCCCTTCACAGCCGTCGGTCACTCACGCTCATGGGCTGGTGTTTTCGTGGATGTGGCCGAAGATTTGCGCATCCTGGTGAATTCCAGCCATGCTGTTTTCCTCCTAGGGCCGTCCAGTTTGCCTCTCCAAAATGTGTGTGTGTGTGTTGGCTCGTCCTCCTCGCATGCGCATACGACGATCACCGATATAACCACCCATCACCACCTCCTTTTCTTCGCATCACCACGTCTCCCCCCAAATAGCAACACACGAACACACTGTTGTATGTTGTTTCTGCAATTTCCAGCTCTTCGGTCGTTCTTATCCCCCCGTACCCCTACCCAAAAGGCCAAGTCACCCCCCCCCCACACATAGCCAATCGCAACACCAACCCAGAGCCATATCTCCGTATCTCCACCCGCCAACTTTATACTGTACATGGCAAAACACAACCTCCCCCCCCAAGTGCTAATCGATGGCGAGAGACGGACGAGAAAAGTTGTGATCTCTCACAAATGCCAGGGCGTCTCGAAACCCGACCGGCAATGGAGAGGGAGGTCTGACCCGGCCGTTTTTAGATGCAGCTGAGACCGGGACGTCTATCACGTAGCTTGCGTCTTGGGTTGCTTTCTCTCCCCCCACGGGGGCAGAGCTGTACAATATATGTATCCCATGGTAGCTGTGAGAAGCACTGTACTTTTGGAGATAGCAAACGATGAGAACAAGCAAGCCGACCATATAGGTATGGAACGTGGACAAACGCGAGCTCGCAAGCAGTGTAGCCTCCTGACTGTCCATCCCCTCCATCTGGATCCACCGCTCACATGTTTATGGTCGACTTAGAGACACAGGTCTGTCCCATCCTGATTCCGGCCATCCATCCAACCACACTTCCGGTCCTCCCCACATCCCTTCTCGTATGCATTGCAAGTCCGCCATGTCTCTCTCTCTACCGCTATGCAACAAACGGCCAATGCAGCTTGCTGCGTAGGTTCCGTGGACATCACCCACACGCAGAGCCTGCAATCAAGCCCATGCGGGGCTAGGCTCTTCTTCTAGGCTGAGAAGAGCTTAGAGGGGGGAAAGGGGGGAGAGCGAGACGGTTACACTCTGTTTGATACCATGGTCGGCCAACGCCCGCAAATCGGGCTGTTTTTGGGGGGGTGGGTTGTTGGTGGTGGTTAGTGGGACAAGGAGCTTGGACACAGACGGACAGACAGACAGACAGCCGCGTCTTCCCCCCAATCTAACCGTTCTTCGCCTGGACTGGTGTTCTGGCGAAAGTTCCAATCCTGCGTTGGCTCTCGCCCCGCCTCGTTTATGACCGTCTCCCCCTCCTCGTTCCCCCTCCTGATCTTGTCACAGATAAAACCAGCAATGGAGGCTGTTGATCACGTCTAGTCTCTATCGCCACTAGAGCCACTACAAGTCCAGTTAGTAAGTCCATATCTCGCTGTTCAATTGCGCAGGACGGGAGATAAAGCCACAAATCTTGGCCAGACATCCAGCCACACACACTCTCTCTCACACACAGACCACGGGGGAGGGCGGGCGGGATTCCTTCCAGCGTCGAACCGCCGACAAACAGGCTAGGATGGTCCGTCCCCCCCAAAATAGGTTGTTCTGTTCCGCGATAAGGTGCAGCCGTAGCAAAGAAGTCAGAAGCGTGATGGGTGGTGGAAGAGGGGAGGGGTGTGTGGGCAGAAAGCAGCTTGTCTAACGCTGATATGATAGTTGAGGTCGTTAAGCTTCATATGTTGAGATTGTGCACGCACGACGTGTTGGGGTCTCTGCATATCGCATCTGCAGGATAAGGACGGCGTACCAGACTGACCGAAAAGGTGCACAGCCACAGCAGAATGTTGTTTCCCAGTTCTGCTCCCGTAGTATCGCCTATGTCCTATTGCTCCTCTCCTCCTGCTCCCGGGTTCCGCGCGTTGCTGCATGGGAACGACTTCTCCGAGTGATACAGACTTGGGGTTTCTTTATCTTGCATATTGCAACGTGCATCGTAGCAGTGTTTATCCGAACACAACACTCTCGCAGCAGCCCAGACTTTCGCAAAGATATGTCCTATCTAAGCAAATTCCCCCGTCCACGTTGATATCACCGGCCGGAAAGATACGACAGGACCAGGACACAATACCAGCCAGTATGATCAGCAGCTAGCATATGAAGGACAGGAAAACCCACCACACCCCTACCCTCCCCAACCTGCCACCCCCTCTTCTCCCGTCCCGGCCTGACCTGCACTTGTGAAGCAGGCTATTCCACTCTGCTACGGCCAGTCACCAGTGAGAAGCCCAGAACGAAGAGATAAAGAACATGGATGGAAGCAGATAAAATTGGCGAGCATGCAGGAAGAGATGGAAACGCCAGGGTATTCCAAAACTGGGTAGAGATTTCCGGTTTAGCGTTTAAATCCGTCCAGACCAGGGGGGGGTGGGTCAGCAACTGGCCAGAGCACACACTCTCACACAGAGACACACAAGTCACAACCAAGGGCACGGGAACGGGAAAAGACACCACCACCAACCACATACAGTACAGGATTTACAATGCTGACAGAGGGGGGAGAGCGCACTGATACAGCCAAACAGGCGCTGTCTTGGAGAACGGCCGTGGGAATCATCATCACACCTTAGGGTACCAGATATCTGTTGCAAATTTACCCCCCAGCACGGGCCGCCCTCCCATGAGGAAAAGGAGCGGAAAGGACTGCAGTACCGGCTTTGTGGGGTGAAGATAATGCTGTTCGCCGACCTATACTGTATATTGTACTATCCTGATACGCCCAAGAGAAAGTACTGGACTGCATCAGATCTAGACTGGACTTGGAGTAGCCACTGTGGAACACTGTAATCACTTTGTACTGTCTTTAATGAAGGGGACGACGACCCTACTGTACAGTGCCGTTCGGCTGTCAGTATACCCTGCGAGACTGCTCAATATGGGATACTGGGACTCTCCAGCCGTCTATCAAGAGCCATAACCCAGTGTGACCATCCGGGTCTCGGACCGTAGGATCCAACTTTCGGAGAACGGAAGACACATACTCTCTCGTCTCTCCTGTCCCCGTAGTGGTACACAAAGCTGGTATATCAAGTCTCCTATATGAACGTTGTTTAAATCAGACACGGTTCCAACATCTCGCTCCAAACGACACATCACATGTTCTCTTCCCTGCCCCGGACCGCCAGCGCAACATCGTGTCTTGGCGTGCAGAGCCTTTCAGCTGCCTCCAGGGCGCCCATTAAGCCCAGAAGAGACAGTTCCCCTCTGAAAATCCGATGGGCTACTGGTGTTTTTGTCCCCGTGTGGCGCCCGCGACACCAGGAGAGTTTTTGTAAAAAGAGCAAGGTTGCCTGCTATAGGTACTTGGGTGAGTGCCCAAAAATACTGTACATCCTTTTGTAGCTTGGGAGCTTCAAGTGCTGTGTGTCTCTTGTACGTGTGCTTGAGCACGCGTTGCGAGGCATTCACAGAGAGGGAGAAGCCCTGGCCCGAGTCTCATCAGCGGGACCCAGCACTAGCCCGGGTTTTGCTGGCCTGCGTAGCGGGCCAGGCCAGGCCTGTCACGGTAACTTAGATTGTAGCCAGTTGAGTATCTGTTATCAATGATGAACGGGTGTCGTGGGCCTGTTATCGCTGTTCAGAGGCTGAAGGTTCACACTCGGGTTTGTTGTTTTCCCGGGGGGCGCTGTACCCAAAAAGGCCGCCTGCAAGTCATCCACGACCTTGACGAGACAGACTCTGCGGTTCCCCTCCCCCCTATGCACCCTTTACTTTCTTTCCAGGCGTTCCCCAAGTGCTCGGGACAAAGCAACACCGGGAAGCATTGGACCTGCGGCCATCCGTCGTAGGGTATTACACGGGGTTCTCCAACGAGGACGGAGGAAACCCGAGCAGCGTGGGAGTTTCTCACGTTGACCCAAGACCGAAGAGGAATAAAAAAAACGTGTGTGGGCGTCTGACCCAATCACTACCACCCAAGCCACCCACGACCTAAGGACCACCGCCCTGGAGATGCTTTATTTCCTGACGTATCCACAGCGAACGACGTGCAGCACGTGTGGCCCGTCTCTAAAGCTTCTTCGCATCCTAAGTGCTTTTGAATATGTGACTGATATTCCCGTTGCCCACGAAATCCAGCTAGTCCAGCTCCGGCTTAAGCCAGCCCGCAGCTCCATCTAGACACATGTTTATGTACGTAAGTACCCCACAGTAGTGGTAGAGAATGCAGAACACCGGCGATTGGAGATAGGTCCTTATACAGACACCTGTGGACGTGTGGCTTCAGCTTTCCGCCAGCCACAATCCCCGAAACACCACCTCCCACAGAGGGCGCAAACCGGGCCTGTCTGGACGGTATTTCAGGGTGCTGTGAAAGGAGCGGCTGGGCTCTTGTACGTAAACACCACGCCCGGAACACACACACACACACCAGCGCCGGACGGGGGGAGGACGTCACTGAAAAGCGATGGGAGGACCCCGTCGGGGGGTAGGGTGGAGCTCACTGATTGCACTTTGCGGCAAGAATACCTGACAACAACATCACAGCAAATATCATCTTCCGTACGCCGTGTTGGCTTGGCCGATTGGAGTGTCTCAGCTGTCGAAGCCATGATGCCATAACCTCGCCAGCGAGGACATCCCGTCCCAAGAAGGAAGAAAAGAGATATCACTCCATCCACGGGGAGAACCAGCAGAATGTGAATCCCAGTGGTCCCGCTTTGCCGACTGACCGCACTGCCAGCTGCCAGCTTGTTCCGGACGTGCACGCTCGCTCCTCATGGCCGGCAACGCACATCGCACCAGCCGGGAAATCCAGGAATCTAGAACACACTGATACATCCCGGCGTGTGTGATTCACCAGGTCACATAATCGTATGCCAGCCTTATCACCACACGTATAAAGCGGTGTTGCTGCGAAGACGCTCTTATCGTCGGCTGCCTATCTTGCTTCGTCGGCCGCCCGGGCTTGTGGAGCAGCGGTGAGCCGAGGCAGGGTTCGGTACAGTAGCGACGATTTAAAAAAAAGAAAACTGGGAACCAGACCACGCTAAAGATTCGCACTTCTTTAGAAGATACCGTCCAGACCTACTATACAGAGCACATACACACACAAGAGCTCTGGCCATCCGGCTCCCGGTCAGGCCCTGGCCAGGCACTAGCCCGCCTCCTAAAGAGAATCCTAAAGAGAAACCTACGGGCTAGACTCCTGCCACCGAAGCTTTCCCTCCCACAATATCCAAGCCCCGAAGTTGAACGTAACAGGAACAAATACAAAAGAAAAGAAATGTGACCACAGCTGATTCCGGACTCTTCGTGGACGATCAAGACGACGTCTCAGAGGCCGGTGCCCAGCAACGGGTCTGAATAGTTTGGTCTCTGCCACATTAAACCACAAGCAAGCACACTGGAAACTATGTGCTTGCTGGAAAAAAGAGTCTCTTTAAAAAAGAGGTAAGGGGTTGTGGCAGGAGAATACTACGAAGACACCAGTAGATACGGGTGGTGCTTTTATTGGGTCTGTGGGCATTACCTGATTGGCGTTTTTTGGCCGAGATGTCAGAAAGCGGTGGGCTGCAGCAGAAAAATGGCTTCATCCCGGCGAAAGAGAAAAAGGGAAAAAAGAAACAATGATTAGAAAGGCTGGCAGATAAGCACCGCGCACACGCTTTCCAGCTCTTGATCGCAGCCCGTGTTTCCTGTCCGGTGTTTTCCCTGCCCGATCTCGGCCACACTCACACTCAAGGAATCGCATCTTGAGAGCGTGTCCAGACTGGCCGGTGACATCTCGGTGATTGAAGAGGGCGGCCTCAAGCAGGGGAAAAAAACGAAAAAAATATCTTTTCATCATCACACTGCGCGATGAATTTTCTCGTTTCTTCACGCCAATGCACCATCACGGCCAGTCCGAGATGAAACAGGGACCATAACGGTGGGGGAACGAAGGAAAAGGAACCATGAGGGGGGAAAGGGCAGCTATTGAAAGGGAGCCCTCCCAGTGAAACCAACGAGTTGAAGCGTATATGCACATACTAAGCAGTAGAGTACAACATGAAAGTCTCTGGACTGAGCACACCCCCCCATAAATAGTAGTAGGTTGGGAGTTGGTCGCGTGCCTCGTTTTGTTGGTGGAGAGGGAAGTGGAAGTGAAAAGAGAAAAGAGAAAAGAAGGAAAAGGGAAAGAAAAAAAAAGCAAAGGGAAAAGAAAAGCGAAAGGTCCGAGACCAGGAGAGAAAAAAAAGAGAATAATAATAATGGATACCAGCAAAACCACAACACCCGCCACTTACCCGTGCGAGCTGTGGCGCTTCAACGAATTGTGGTTATCTTTTTCTTTTTGGTTTTGGTTTTTTTGGTAGCGGGGGTATTTTTATATGGGCGGTTCAGCACCCACCCACACAGACACGATACTTACCCGCCGTCCAATCTGTCAAGCAAAAGAAAGCTTGCTTGTTTTTCTCGCTTGTGTGAAATTGCTTTTTGGCCGCTTTGCTGGCCATGGCAGAAATCTGGTGCAGCCGGAACTTCCGAGTCTACGGCAAGCGTCCACCCCCTGTGAGAAGGTCCACCCACACTCACACTTGCAATAAGAAAAAAAAGAAAAAAGAAGGAAAAAAACATGTCCCAGCTTCTTCAACCCCAATGCGTAGGACAGAAACCCAGCGGGGTCCCGAATTAGGAGTGTGAGCTTTGGCTTTTCAGGTCCCCCCATCGTAAGCGAGAGAGGGGGAGAGACCAATAGCCAGGAAATAGCAACTCCGGTGAAAGGAAGATAAAAAAAAAAACGAAAGCATGGACCAATTGGTTCTGCCGGAGGTAGACGGAGACGGGCAAAGGGCAAAGGGCAAAGGAAAAAACTGGGAATATCACCTGTCAAAAAAAAAAACCCCCCCCAGTTTTCGGCGAAACGAAAGCCACGGAACAACGCAACACAACATCAAAGGGAAAAAGTTGCTGTCGGCGTTTCCAGAGGGTATCATCTCCATGGATGTCGCTTGCAAAGAGGAAGAGGAGGGGGTTTGAAAGGTGGTGGGTGGGTGGGTCGAGTAGGGTGCTACTATACACTCCCCCTCCCAGGGTCGCATTGGGAGTCAGGCCAGAGCCTGAACCGGCCTCCTCAACCAACCCAAATTGCTCTGGTGCAGATTGCCAACCACTTGCACGCCCGTGGGGGTTGTGTGTGTCTCGTTTTTGTTTCTCTTTTCCTCTCAGACTCCAAAGTTTGGTAACCGGACACACCAGGTCTGTGGCAAGCTCCAAAAGAAAATAAGAGAAGAGCACGGCAGAGACCCGGGAAGAAAGAGCATCGCAGCCGCCCCCGAACAGATGCGAGAAAAAAAGAGCCGTGTTGGATTCTTCACCACCAGCTAAGAGTGCGCCCACCCACGACCGAGGCATGGCAAACAACGGAACCGTCCAAGCTTCCCATGCTGAAAGGGGGGGGGGGTTTGACGTTCACTCGGACAAATAGAGAAAGGCGCCACGACGAGGGATCAGCCTTTTTCACGCTGGAGAGAGCACAGACTGGCTTCCGGCTCGTCCTGCGCTCCCCGCAGTGTGTGTGTGTGTGTGTCTCGGGTGAGATGAGATGGTGGTTGCTGTGGGCGAGCGACTGATCGTACGGTGACAGACAGACACACCAACGAGAGAGAAAAAAAATCTGCAATTGCGCCAGCGTGCCATGCATCGTCGCGGACCCCGAAGGGCCGGGGCCAACTGGATGGACCCTGAAAAACATTCCCAAGATCTTGGGGAAGCGCTCAAGGTGGGAACGAAAGAACACGCCCTCAATCTCTTCCACACCCGCGTGAGAGAGAAAAGAATCACCAGCAACGACACGCACGTATCAGAGTCATTCTCTCTCTCCCGCCGTCGGATGAGGGGCCTATAACCGCTTGTAGCATAATCATAGCAAATCAACACTAAGTTAGTTACCCCGAACGCGCCAGGGCCCCTGTTCCAGCACAGCACCTCAAAAAATCAGATGGAGCAAGAAGAAACAAGTCACGTCGAACAGCTCATGCCAAGAGCTAGCTGCATGGTGCAGCACAGCCATTTTTAGGGTTCGACCCTGTCGGCAGCCAGGCCGACATTTTTTTGTCCCCAACTTAACTTTGCCAGGCCGGGCCCATCAGTAGCTTCGGGACTGGCGCGCCAGGCGAAGCAGCGAACTTCGTCTTTTTCCATCGGTGACGCTGGCCACCAACGCATCTATCTGTTTCGGCTTCCCGCTAGATATCCAGGGCCCAGAGCCTAGGTAAGCTGAGGAGAGGCGAAAAAGTCGGGTTTGGAATATATGACGTCCAGGGACAGGAGCTAAAGGGGGCTCTCCGGGAATCAGGGCAGAATCTCTCGTGATTTAGGTCCAGATTGCAGACCGGCGCGGGCCTCGATCGTTTTTTGCTTCTTTTCGCGTGCTGGGGCCGTTTTTGGTGCTCGGTAAGAATGGTGTGTCCAGAAAAGGGGCGGGGTCTGTCTCCAGAGAGCCGCATTCCGGGGGACCGAGATTCGGGTTCGGGTATGGAGAGAGAGAGTCGAGCTGATGGTCGCCGGTGCAAGCTGGTTCCATCCACGCAGAACCGCCACGCACGGCTTGTCTTGGTCGTCCAAGGCTGCACAGGGCTTTCGGTCAATTTGATGAGTGAGACTTCACAACAGCCACTTCAGCTCCAGGGCCAACGTGTCATCGGAGCATCACGGCCATCCCAGCCGACCAGGCCGACTCCCACCGCCGGCGTCGGCCTCGCCAACCCAGCCCCATGCATCACATCACAGGCCGTGTGGATGGTTCGTGTGTCTCTTCCCCCATCCATCCCGCGTGCAAGGCCCCAGGCTAGGAATATGGGGTACGGGTGATAGATGGGGGTAAAAGGCGGTTTAGTCCGGGATCACGAGGCGCACCAGAAAAAAAAAGGCGCCGAGAGCAGAAGGAAACAAAGTCGGTTGGCCGGATATTTGCGATGTGGTGGTTGTTTGAAGATCGTCGAGAAAAAAAACAAAAGGTGGTCTAGAAAATTTTTCGTCTGGGCCTGGAGACGCCGATGCGAAGTCGGAGACCAGAAGGGAAAATTTTTTCGTTCCTTCTGTGAGTGCTGGAGAAACGTCGGGAGAATCGGGAATATGTGGGCGGTGGCCGATCTGCGAGGCTGAAACAGGAAGGAACGACGGTACGCCTGCACCTGCCTGTACAGACCTGGGGCGCAGAATGGGCGGTTGGCTGGCGAAAACTTTTTTTTCAGGGCATCCAGGCACAGCTGAAGCGAGCGGTTGGGCCCTGCAGCCCCCCTGAGAAAACAGCAACAGGCCACTCCAGGCTTAGCTCCGGAGGCGCCTTGCGCTGTGTTCTGGGTTGCAAAAATTTCTCTGCTTTCTTTCACGCCGCTGGCCTTGTCTCTGTGGTCCTGGGCCGTGATGTTATTTTTTGACTTGCCTGGTGATGCCCCTTCCGGGCCTGACGATGCAGTCTGAGCCCCCCACGGAATGAAAAGGAAAAGACGATCATCAGCATGAAGGTTTTTTTTTCTTTTTTTTTTTGTTGTTTTTCATTTTCTTTTAGTTCCCTTGCCTCGTGTCAACTCGCTGCCGGTTCGGCCACTGCGAGAACCTTGGAGCCACCAGACCACCATCAAGAGGACTGCTCGGCGCGGGGGGGGCTGAAGAGGGGGAAGGACATGACGCGGACTCAAAGTCACCGAAGCTGAAGCTTGGAGCTCTTGACATCACCACTGATAGTAACCGAGCATTACTCGATAGAATCGAGCAACGAAAAAAGCCCGGGGTCGGCATCGACCATGCCTGATTCGGCGTCCGGCGAGTGAAGACCGTCGGTCAAGCACGGGCAGAAAGTACTCCCACACTATTGGCTGGGCGCCGTCCCGAGATTCAGCCGTGCGGGATGTGCCGTCGGCAGACTTTTGGACGCCGGCGGCTTCCGGCATCGCCGACCGTCGGTTGCTTGGTGACCAGAGTGTGTATAATGCGTGAAACTGCCTGGGGGCAACTATCCTGACACACATTGGACGTCGTGCTAAGCTTGGGGTCGGTCAGCCTGTTTAGGCCCTGTATCTCGTGGTATCTCGCCGGGAGGCGCTTTCTTCGTCGCGCTGTGGCTGTCCGCGATCGCTGGTCGCGGGGGCTTCCTTGGGTACTGGAGCGTGTGTCGTCGGGGGAGGCAGTCGTGTGCCTGTGGCCACTACCACGGGAGCCCTATGTTTGTTCATCTGTAGGCTATTGCTGTCCAGTTTCTACGTCCTGGATGCACCCAAACGGCGGTGATGGTAGGCTGTTGTAGTGGTGTTGGTGGGTAGTAGCGCAGCTCGTCGTCCGTGTAAGTGCTCCTCGTGTGTCGTCGACCGTCATCGCGTCCCTGGTACCTACCAGACACCCACGCCAAAAACAAAGAACCGTGAGAAAACCACATCGTGAAGGCATCTCCTCCCCCTTTCCCAGACCCTCAGTCCCGGCTCCCCAGGTATATATAGATATTCTCCTCGTCTGGCTGTCCTAGACATCAACCACTTACACCGCACGCCGCGAGAAGTTTCCCCCGGGCCAAATGACAGCCGAGGGAAACCTCACGCACGTTTCCACGGGTTCGTGCTGTATTTTGCGCCCGCACGACACATCCAGCCCGCTGGGAGAGAGAGGGGGGTCTCCTGGCGGGCGATGCCATCGCGGGCCGTCCATTCCAACATCTGGTGCTTGGGGGCAGGCGGGCGGGCGTGGTAGCGGTCTCGTGTAAGTGCCGGCGGCGTGCCATCGGCTGGCGGGCCCTCCAGGGCTGGGGAGGGAGGGGGCAGGATTTTCTCGTACGCAGCAGAAACTGTGCCATTGGGTGGAGACGGAGTCCTGGGCAAGCAGTGCTGGGTGCTGGCTGAACCCTACTCAAAAGTTTTCTCGTCCTGGTGGCGCGTGGTGGCCCGGCGGGCTTGGGTGCAGGATGTGTCCGGTGTACATCTGTGCTCACGCACAAGGGGCACGTTGGTATTGTACGGCACAGAAGGCTGTGAGTGCCTACGGTATATTCAGATGGTGGCTAAGGGGCCTGGAGCTCCCGCCAAAAGTCTACTACACCTGCTATAGGAGGGTTCTGCACGTTCCAATACTCTTCTTACAATATCCTGCACCCGCCGATCGGCGAAGTCCACTACCACAACACGCATACGTATGCCTCACTCGGCCAGCGACGGCGACGACGACTATAAGACTTCGTACCCCCGGCGCCTCGTCTTTCCGAGGCCGGTCGATAACTTTGTCTGCGTTCAGTTGCATCTTCTTGGTCCGGAGAGAGAAACTGCTACGCAATCCGAGTCGTCCATCCACGATATCATATCGCCAAGAGCCTGCACGCACACAACCAACCCCCCCCCCTCCTCTTCAGTCCCCAAGGCCACTACCTTCTGCGCCAATACCGACAAAGACATAATACTCCACCAGCCAAAAAGAGAAACTGGTCAAAAGGCTGTACAGCTTGGGAGGTCTTCCTCCGAATTTTTTTTTTAAAAAAATTACTCCTGTGTGGGTGGTCGCTTGACTCGACTGCTACGTTGTTCCAAGGAGCGTTCGGCGTATTACCCGGAGTACCGGGCCCAGTGGGATAGGAAACAGAAAGAGGAAAAAGAAAAAGAACCGAAGATCCAGGGTGGACACCACTAAGCGTGGAGGAACATTCCCTCTCCCAGACATTGTCATGTTCCCTTCGCGGTGCCGACTTTGCGCGAGTCGGCGCAGGTTTGCCCGCGCCCACGAACCAGAGGTGCTCCAAGCAGTAGAATCGCCAACTGTTCCTCCCACCTCCATTTTCATCGCGTATTAACAACGCCAGAAAGATACACTGTCTACGTCGTGATTCGCTGGCCGACGAAAACTTTCACTTCCCCCTCGCCCCCAAGTACTGGTGCAGCCGGCCTCAGACAAATGGCCCGAACAGCCAGCCGGGGGTGGGAACCGTGCCTGTTGGTAATTGTATTTAAACGAGGGGGTCGTATATATATATATATGTCCTTGAAAACTCCCAAAGAGCCCGAAGAAGAGTAATACAGTGGGGGGGAAGAAAGCGGACCCCACACGAGACACAACGCTTTTCGTACGTACAGCTTATTCTTTTCTATTTGTCTTGCGAATCCGCCAGCACGCGAATCGGACCCCGAGCCTTCGTGCAAGGCTCTGGCGGGCGATCGTCGCTGGGGGGAAAACCACCAAAACCGCCGGGCCACCAACCAAAAGTCCTTGTGTCTATGTCATACCGCAGCCTCGGCGGGACAGGCTATATTGTGTTGGAAGCCAAGGCTACGGGCGTTTTCTCGTTAGTGTCTGCAAGAGGTTCTTGAGCGGCCTTCTCGTCCCGCCAATCTATAAAAGCGGTCCTCCAGCGCCCAGTAGGATGTACAGCATTACTCCCAGGCCGGGAGGGGCTAGCCACAGGTCCTGGCCGGCGCAATGGGTTTAATGGGCCGCTGTGGGCGTTTACACCCGAAACGACTACGAGGCGATAACCGGAATGACAGTTGGATTTGTGTATCGATTTGTAACTTGCGTGGCAGTGAGTAGTACAAGAAGGTTCCGGGTCGGCGTGCGAACGTCGCCTGAAGAAATTCCTGCGGCCGTCCCACCACCACCTCACCTCTGTAACCAAGTTGCATAGTTATGCATGACCGTGCATGTTCCAGTCCAGCTCGGAGCCTGCTTCTCTGTGCCAGAACAGAACATTGCCCCATCCGGGCGGGCAACGGACGGTCGACCAGCCCACCCACGCCTTAACGCCTTGTGTGTCTCCTGTTAAAACCCCCGGCACAGGGCACACCCACCCACCCGCACACACACACACGTTGACCACAAAATCGATGTCATCGATGGCTTGGGGGGCCCAACGACTACCTCAAAAACCTCCAGCTTCTCGCCTCCTTCTTCGTCCCGGTATGTAGTTTCGGAGGTCTGAACTTCTCGGGTCTCCCTGCGCACCGGTATCCGGCTCGGAATTTTCCGGCGTGTGCAGCAAGTGTATCGAGCATGGCCCGAAGAACCACTTGCTTTGGAGAGATTGGCCCGGAATGCCAGCGTCTTTGCAGAACACTTGATTTGCTAGCCAGGAACCGTGTGTCCCAAAGAATGCTAGCGCAGTGACCTCACCGCAGCTGAAAAGAAGAACGCAAAGCAACAGGCCCCAGTGTCGTAATTGCAGATTTTTCTCGCTTTCGTTTTATCCCAGGATACGATACACAGTTGCTTGTTTAGATTTGATTCCACTCTTCTTCCTCCCCTTTATTCCCACGTCTCCACCGGATCTCACACACAACATCGGCGACCAGCAGCCCCATAGCAGGAGAGACGCCGTGACTCGAATCAGGACAGGAGGGTCGATCAGTCATCGCAGGGCCTCCCCCCCCATCAACCTCATGACGGCCGTTCTGACGTAGCGTAGTTAACCTGCAACTTGCAGTGGGGCCTTGGTCTCTCTGTCGTTCCCAACGCCGGGAGTGGAGATATCTGGCAGACTGGAACGAAAAGACGTTCCGAAAACTGGGCCCAGCCGCCGGCGCTCAATAAAGTTTCCTGTCGAGACAGGTCGATTTTCTTTTAGTTCTTGTTCGCAGAAGCGTCCACTTACACTATGCGGCCGATGTAACCCAAACCCTAGACCACAAACTCCGAGCAGACTCCGGTGCAAGAGAATTCCCCGGAGCCTAGAACTGGTTCTAGCCGTGTTTAATTCGTATCACGAGAGACTGGGTGTCTGGCCTTGACGTAGCCAGAACCAGAAGGTTATTTCAGGATCATGCCACCCCCGACCGCACACGCAAACCCTAACCCTGACGGGCCTGGCTCATCTTGCTAAAGGACAGCGTTGTCGACGCCGGGCCCGAGATAGGCCGAGTCGGTGGCGAGCGTCGGCCACAAAGCGCGCCGGAAAGTAGCATCCCCACGGAAATCTGTGGTACCGGCACCCAGTGCAAAATGTGACTAGCTAGCATCTGCAGCAGCAAACTCCATGTCTGCAACATATCCAAGACCGAAAAAAAAAGAACCAGCCAGGGTGACTCCACATGCCGGAGTCACGTCGGAGGATGACGACAGTGGGTGGGTGGAAGATCCAGGCACCGCTGTACAGTAGAGTCGCCAAAAAAAAAAAAAAAGAAAAGCCGTCGCCGAGTGGGCCATTCACGACCCGGGCGATGTCATACCGTTCATCAACAGAAATCAAATGCCGGGGGGGTAGTCTGCCATCCGCGATGCAGTGCATTGCCACCACTTGGCTGTAACCTGCAACCTTTCAATGGCTAGAGGCTAACATCACCGTGATCATGTATCGCCGGTATCATCCAATCTCTCATCAGCACCGCCGAAACTACCACCGTATGAAGATATTCCCATCGGCGTTTAGACGTGTAAGTGATTGATTCTTGTTCCCGTTACAGGCAACATGGGCTGATGTGCCCGACCACACTCAACCTGGGATGGAAGCAAAAACCACTGCCCATCGGCGGTTAGCCGGCCGTACGCAGGATTCCCTCACCGTGGGGACGGGCAAACATGTCTCTCTCTCGCGTCTTGTTCCCACAGCAAGGCCGGGCCGACCAGGGCTGAAAGAAGGGGTCCAGCATCGCCGTTGCTGCATTTCCAGATACCTTTTTGGTTTCTTTTTTTTCTTTCAGCCAACATGCATCAGATCACATTGGGCAACAAACGGAGAATTTTTCATCTTTACTCAAACTCCCACTCCCACTCCATTGCCCACTTCCCCCCCCTCCCCCGTGCTCTATCCGCGGTCTACGGCCCGTGTCCGCGTCCGCGATCGGGCGAGGACATGTGAGGTGGCCAGTGGGGGGGAAGAGTCGCATCATTAGCATGTCCACGAAACATGGGGGCGGGGGCAAAACATCATCATCACCTGGGTAAAAGAAAACAAATTTTCTGACGCCCATGCACTGACATCTGAAGATCAATTAAAAAAAAAGAAAAAAAAAAACTTCACCTGCAAGTCTGACATCAAAGTGAGTGTGAGTGGACCGCTGAAACCTGCCGCACGAAAAAACTTTTCCATCCTGCAACCTGCTCCCCCACGAACAGCTTAATACAGGACCTTTCTTCCACTTACAGCTCCCCTGGCACGGAAACGACGTTAGGTTGAAAGGGGTCGCCGAAGGAGGGTTACAGAGGGAAAACTCTGTTTTAAGTGTGGGAGTCGCGTGGGAGGGGACCCCCAGAGCCGCCTGAGAAAATCTTTTCGTCAGACTGAAGCGCTGCAAGCCCCCCACAGGTGTCTCTGGTGTGGGTGTGTGTTCCTGGTTTGGGGATGGACGGGGGCTTGTCAGTGTGACCTCCAGCTGGTGCTGTCCGGGAAAGTCTGACAAGCCGCCAGCGTATCGAATGGACGTAGGGACCGGACCAAAGAAACGAAGGATATTAGAAAAGAGAAAATTCTGCATTCTGCAGGGTTCCGTTGTGTATGGCCGGGTGGTGGTAGCTCCCCCAGACGTGGCATCACGACGCGGTGGGTGAACTGGAAGCTCGGAGGCTCTGACTGGTAGTGTCCACTATCCGGACCGGACACCAGCACAGGATCCCCCCTTTATCCCACCACGAACAGTACTGTAGATAGCCGAGTGCACACAGAGCAGCTCACGAATTGCTCCCCTACGTCAAGCAGCCGGAGAGGGGGGACAGAGGGGCCGTGCTGGCGCCGGGGCACGCTCGGTACCGATAAACGAGCCCGGCCGAGCGCGTCGTTTCATGTCCCGCGTGCACTTGTCGGGTTTTACGATAGATAGCATACCTAAACCGCTTGTTGCATTTTTTTTTTCAGCCTCCTTCACCAGGTCCCACTAAGACGTCCTATACCAGGGTCACACACACATCTGGCACAGACCAAGAGTGCTGAAAAAGAAACGTGTTAGTGGTCCGCGAGACCGGGACACCACACACACACACACGCACACACACGTACGTCCAGAGATAGATTCGTTGGTAAAGATCACTTGTGTAAATTTTCTTCTCTCTCTTGCAGAAAATGCGACGATCGGCCGGCGCTGCCTGTGCGTGTGTTGGTTGCCCCCCCTTCGCGCATCCCGAGAGCACCGCACGGCCGCACAGCCCACGGAAAATCCTTGGGCCCCGAGAGCGGGGGTGCAGCCGCTACGAAAAAAAAAAAAAAAAAAAAAAGGCAAGTAACAACAGCAAGCACCGGTAAAGTTGAGTCTGGCACGGCAGTGACATGTTTGCCATGAATCGGCGCTTTCGAGCTGCATACCCCCCCCAATCTGATATGTCAGGGATAAAATGGCCCGCTGGATAAGTTACACCTGAAATACGAAAACCCAGAAAATGAAAAAAAGTTTTCTTTGTAAATGAAGGGTAAAAAGCACTATCTATCAAAGTGGGATGTGAGTATCAGGGACGCCAACGTTATATCGGGGCCAGAGGGTGACGTATTACGCAGGATATAACAGCACCAGGCTATATCAACAAGAGAGTGCTGTCGTAGTCCGGTTTGAATCCCCCCCCCCCCCC
>LNGK01000009.1:319531-424588 GCA_001510575.1 Knoxdaviesia capensis | reverse complement strand
CCTATCCCCCACAAACCTTCGCCGACCAGCCCCGGCAATCGTTTATCACCGGGGATGCTTCTCTGGGTCCTTGAAAACCTAGAACCTCACCAGACTGATGAGAAGGTGCCCTCCTCCTCGGCTGGATGGCCTGCACTGACATATGAAGGCACTGTGGCCCCTCAGCCTGGACCTAACAATAGGCCACACGGGAATAGATTAGCGCATACCTTTACCTTGGTGGCTGGTGTCGGTGCAGCATTCTGGAGGGGGAAGATGCTTGTTTGATACTCCGTCCATTGGCCAGAAGTGGGCTTTCACACTCTCGTCTTCTTCCGTTCAACGGGGTCTTGACTACTGCCCGAGGACACAAGCCCACTTGTTTTTCTGCTTTTGGGTTTATTTGCCCGCGCAGGCGCCGTCACCTGGCACTGCAATCAATGCCATGCCTGCCGCGCCGGCCGCCGCATTCCCAACTTTGCTTTCCATACAGTACATGGCACTCCGTAGCTGTGATATATCTCTGCGATATCAAACGTCAATTGACAAGTCTTCGGCTAGATGATCACCGGTGAACCTGCAAGTAACCAAAAAAAAAAAAAAAAAACCACACACCCTTGGCACTCGACAGGCGTCAAAGGCAGAAATACCACCGGACGAGCTATAGCGAGCATCATGTCGACCACAGGCTCTTCTGCACCGAACAGCTTGTTCGTTCCTCTGGCCACATCACCGCACAAAGGCCGGGCAGGGAACCGGGGGCGATAGCAGCATTTTCATCAAGTTTGTGTGGGCGGGGAGCCACCACCACATGGGATAAAATGGGTGCTTTTGTTTCGGGCCATTTACGCAGCTACGAGATGTCGGGGGTAACGCTTCGTTTTCTTAGCTGCTGGACGGAACCACTAACTCCGCTACGGTGGGCATTGGCCCGATGTTTAGGAAGAACGATCGTACCGGGCCGTTTGGGGGGTTTCTTCTGGTGTTCTTCGGGCGCTCTCTCGATGCAATGTCGGGCCAACTATCCACACCCTGGGTATCTGTCCATCGGGGAGGTGTAGAATCAGGAACGCAGGACGTCGGGGCCGTGAGTGACTGCCTCTACTGTACATACACGTACATGCACATGTAGCGAGCCTCTGTTGGGCTGGTGCATGTACGCAGCGGCTGCTGGCTTTGGCTGCGCGCCGGACTTCATGTTCCGGGCGAGAGACTGCCCCGGCACACCGAAGAACCGCAAAAAACTGCCATCGCTGCGAACCACCGATGCAGCCGGAGAGGTTTAGCGAGCGAGAGTGCCGGATTCCACACCCACACGCTCTTCTCCCTCACGTCCCGCTGCAGCGGAATACCCGGATGACCCAGCCATTGACGACTCAGCCATTGGGAAAAGTGCAGTCCCCGCCGACACAAGACCACGCCGACAAAGGAACACCACACGAAACTCCAGAACATAATTAAGCTCCAGTGCTGGGACGCCAATTGTGTCGAAGGCACAGTTCAAAAAAAAAAAACCACCGAGAAAAAGAGGATATACGTCGTGAACCCAGCGCGGCCGGCGATTGGGCAGTGTGGCTTCTGGTGGTGGGTTCTTGGGCCTCAGGCATCCGGAAAGTGGATGGGATGGGATGGGACCTCTTTTGTGCTCGCGAGCCTCGTTTCGTCAGGCTGCATGACGACAGGACTGCGGCAGCAAACCCAGACAAGACGGGAACAGAAGAGGAACATTTACAGGGTAGTTCTCGGAGAAGATCGAGGGCGTGGTGGCCCTCCCTCTCCCTAAAAAAAAAAAAAAAAAAACCTGCTGTAACCCTCCCCCGACACAACACCACGCATCCTAAGCCAGGCTAGGAAACGCCTCTGCTCCAGGTAGCGCCCTACAGAGTTTACTATGCAGAAATCCAGGCAGGTGAAAGCTCTATGCCTGCCAAGGAGACCACCAACAGCCCCTGTATGTAACTGGAGCATAACAGCATTCTCTTACCACAGAACACTACAACCGACCTTGGCTGGAGAGAGGGGGAAGTGCGTTGTCTCGGTGTTTCTCATAGCTCCGGAAGGGGACAGCCAAACGCACGGGAGTGTGGAGAGAAGGCCAGCAGCGAACCGGTCTGCACGAGGACGACAGAATCGCAACAAACCAACACCACTTCGGTTGTCGCGGGCTTTGCTTTGCCTTGCCTCCCGTCTTGTCTGTTTGGCACCTTACAAAGAACGCTGCCGGCTTATTCATTTCGCCGGTGGTACAGAGCTACGTCCTGCACGGCTGGCTCTGTTCGATATGCAGAGTTTCGAACTTCCAAAGTCTGTGTGTCTGTGTGTCCTCCGGCTCTGCCGTCGAAGTGCGTTGGGCTCCCAAACATGGTCGAAATCTGGCTGGACAGACAATTGTGTTTCGTCGGCTTCCTGGTATGTATGTCCGGCTAGGTGTTTTGTTTTCCCTCC
This sequence comes from Knoxdaviesia capensis, assembly GCA_001510575.1. Taxonomy (NCBI): domain Eukaryota; kingdom Fungi; phylum Ascomycota; class Sordariomycetes; order Microascales; family Gondwanamycetaceae; genus Knoxdaviesia; species Knoxdaviesia capensis. Next base: position 422,164 of record LNGK01000009.1, on the reverse strand, counting down.
AGAGAGGGCTGTCAGATGGGGTACGGGACGGGTCCGATGTAAGACACGCAGGAAGAAAATCCTTCACCCTTCATGCCAGCAGCCTTCTGGTTTACTCGGCCGCAGCCTTTTCTTTCTTTCTTTTTTTTTTTTCTTTTCTCTCAACTTGTCGGATACATTTCACTGTGGCTTCCGCCTAAAAAAAGGAAATTCACAAAAAACAGAGGAAAAATAAAATAAAATAAAAGGGAAGTTTCACACAAACTGACAGCAGCCCGTGGTCCCGCCACCAGGTCCGGAGAGGCGCTAAGCCCACTGTGAAATTGCACCAGGACTGGACGTAACCTGCATCAGAAACATCCCGTAACGGAGAGTCTGTCGTGTTCCGTCGACAACACCCGGAAAAAGAAGATGCGAGATCAGAGAGATGCTGGCGGTGGTGTGTGGTTGTTTGACGGTCATGCCAGCTGCATGTGTGCAACATCCCAAGCTGGCCGTGTTTCGAACGTCCACTCTCGTTTGTATCTGAACATGGACGGCGGGAGCTGAAAAAAAAAAAAAAAAAGAAAAGCAAATAACACCACGCTGGGTCACGGAGGCCGCCCTCGCTGTGTTTCCACTACAGGAGAGGCTATCGCCGAAAATACGAAGCGACGCAGCTAACGGTAGCGACTGCGCGAGAGTGGTGGTCGTCGTCTGTCCATGCTGAACCGTTGCTTGCTCCCTGTCTCAGCTGAACTTGGACTTTTCTCACCGACCGACATCATCCTTCGCCTGGCCGTTTGCCCCATTGTCGCCCCGCATCCACCCCAGTCCAAGTTGTGAGTGAACACACAGACACAGACATCACGTCAACTTCCCACTATCCTCCCCGTCGTCGTCGCCGTCGCCGTCTGTCCAGATACATTCTCTGCTGGCTTTTCCCCGTCTTCTCTCTCAGTCAGGTATACAGTAGGCGGACAGGCTGGTGACAAAAAAGCTAAGCAAAACGGCTCTCGTCACAGCCTTCGCCTGATGCGAACAGAGGAAAGAAAGAGAGGCCACACGCATGATGCCGGGCCTCTCGCTATCACCTGCGGCGCTTACGCTGTTCGGGGCTGGCCTGCCAGTCGCCCAGAAATACCGTTTAAGACAAGTGATTATTTTTATATTTGTTCTTTATTTTTTATTTTTTTGCTCTGCTATTGACGATGCTGCGTGCTGCACCCCACTTCCCGTTGGCCAAGCATCAGAACACCTGAGCTGTGCGTGCTGCAAGCTCGAGCATTTCACGCCATGTCCCTATTCGACCAAGACCCAGCCAGCAGCAGCCATTGAACCAGCAGCGTGGGCGGACGAGTAGTGTACCGTTTGCGCGGAAGTGCCATACAGACGGTACTTGCATTGATGCAACTGGTGCATCTCCTCCTCCCAGAGCCTTTCCCCAAGCCTGATTAGTGCCACCCACACCAAATGCAGGCGAGCTCTGCTCGCACTAAGTCCAAGGAGGTTTCTTTCTTTTTTTTGTTTTTTTTCTTCCTCGTCTCAGCAACGGCGAACCCGGCCTCCACAGCTAGTCCGCTACAAGGCACGTCGTATAGCGAGCGTATGTGCGGCCTGCCATTGGCCGAAGCTGTCGGGGCCTGGTGCTCTCCGCTGTGATGGCATGTGGGGTTCGAGCTCGTCAGTTTCGATGGATTGGACAACTAGTTTACCGAACACAGAGATGATATCAAACGAAGGGAAAACACGGCCTAATACGGATTCGTCTGGTGCATTGGCAGCTGTATGAGCCAGGCCCTGCCACCTGAGATATCTGAAATGGAAACACGTATCCGTCGGTTAAGATAGATTGGGACGTCAGGCTAGCAAAAGAAGCCCGAAAAACAAAACCAGTATCAAACTTGCACAGATGGATTGTCCAGATCTGTGCAACCATCGGCGGCCGCCCTTTGCGCAAAAAATCCCCCCAGACTTCCAAAGCCTCGCCGCTTGCGCTCGAAGCGGTGGCTTGATTGTGTGGCTGCAAAGCATTGGACATGAACAAGAGGGAAATCACGGAAATCGACACCAGACAGCAGTCTGCCACTTTAGACGCCGTTGCACAACTTCCTGATCTAGCCAGAGTATGACGGAACCTGGTAACAGCCTGTGCTTGCTTTGTAACAACAGAAGATGCACCCAGACACAGGAGGCCCATATATCAGGAAGTCAAAGGAAGAACTTTTCTGGTTCGTGATTTATTCTTTCTTTCCCGCTGAAAGATGCAAGAACATCTTCCACGTCAGCTCTTCTGGTTTTGCTTGCTTGGATAGAGACAGAGAGAGAAGAGGGGGGAGAGCAGAAGAGGAGGAGAGACACCGGTTGACTTGACTTGCCTTCACCCCCACGATTCCCCCCAAAGGGCGTATGCATCTGTTTCCTTAGTGGGAAACACAGGCTCTGCGTAAACGGGACGCTAGACGCAAAAGAAAAGAAAAAGTGATGAAAAGAAAAAAAATTCAAACCCCACACACACCATGCACAAGACCGACTACGGGAGGCTGTAAGTGTAAGATGGCGGGCAGCGTGTTGAAGAGCTGCGAATAATACGAGGAGTCAAGCTGCAGAAAGCGAATAGTGTCATTTATACAGAGTACTCGATTGAGAAAGAAACACCGGATATCATATGTTGTCAAGATATGCACATTATCATCAGCTCAACACACAACACCACCAGGAGTGCTGGCCAAACGTGTCTGTCCAACACTGACCCAGAAACATGAGACGTCCTCCGTCACTGTCTCCAAAATCCTCCATCCACACCCCCCCTCTTTCCCGCAATCGGACGGCGGCGCACCATGCCCGAAAAGAAGCAAGCACCGTGCCGGGTGGTGGTGGTGTTAGGGTGGGCTGCCATTCCTGGGCTGCTGCAGGCTTCTTGCACCAACCAGATTGAAGCAAAATAAAGTGAAAAAAAAAAAACAAGAGCAATGCAACCGTCAGACAGTAGGGAAGAAATGAAAAAGAAGAAAAAAAAGAAAAGAAAAAAATGTCCTATCAACGTCTCCCCCACACGCACACGCCACATCTCTCTCTCTCTCCAAAATTCGACGTCCTCTCCTCCAGTGAGAGAGAGTGTGTTTGGCGCGAGGCTGTTGGTTGGCTGTGTTTCGCTGCCTGCTGTCTTGGCCGTGGCATTTGCAAATCTCCTCTGTACCTACACACCACAACTCGACTCTAGGCGGAAACCACCACAGCCGCCCTGTATCCTCTGTAGACTCCGAAAAGTGGCGATAGCTTCACTTTGTGCCTCTGGTGCTGACTCATGTTTGACCTTTGTTGCTGTGGGAAGGCACGCCACAATCGGTGCTGATCGACTCGGCCACCGGGTTGCTGGAGCGGCGGGCTGTGGCTGGTTCCAGCGCCGTGACCGCCACTGATCCTGGCTGGGCCGGATGAATAGATACACCCTGCACTATCACCACACGCTCTGCACAACTACCGACTGCTGGTATCCGGCCATGTTCCCGCCCTCGACGAGTGACTGCCCATTTAGCTGTGTGTGGCTGAATCCCAGGAGTGCTTCGTGTGTGTCTGGCTGTCAGGAAGGTGCAGATGAGAAGCCGATCCATCCAGCTCTTTCTGTATCCAGCAACGCTCCCAACCGGCACGCTGCATTCCTCTCGCTCCTGCCCGGACAATCGCAGTTGAACGAGCGAAATGTTTGTCCTGGCAGGCAGGCACGACCACCGGCGCCGATCACCTCTCCATTCGGCAAGAACCCGGAGAAGCTGGCAGGAACCCAATTCGCCCGGGAAGCTGCCACCCTTGATCATGGCCTCTCGTGATTTATTCGGTCTTCCGTTCTTGCATCTTCGTAGATGGCTCGCTCCTTCCTGGGCTCTAGAGTGCTGAAGACCGCACAGATTCTTCTGTTTTCTTCTCCTCTCGATAATCCGCCCTCCTCGCATTCTTCTTCGTCTTTTTTTCTTCCCTCTCTCAACATCGTCAACCCTTCTTCTTCTCCCTCCCGAATAAACCATGTTGTCCTTTAATTCTACGCTTTTCTTCCGTTGCCCTTCATTCCTCCTTCCCTTCACTTCCCCACAACTTAACCAAGACACCGGGGCCGAACGGGAATCCCGAACTACTCACATACCGCCCACCGAACCACAACAAAGGCGACCAGATACACATCCAGCAACCATCTGCTTCCTTTCTTGTCCATATTGAAGGCTCTCACTGCTCATCACGTCCGTTTGGCCGGTTTCTACATCGTTCCATGCGTGTCCATCTCCAATTTGTGCTTTTGTCTCTGCTCTGTACTTCCTACCGAAAAGCAATGAGGGCATGGGATTGTACGCCTTTGTACGGTTTTTCTGTGTGCCTGGAGAATTTACTTCACTTACACACGCCTTTTACTCTCCTGTGACTGCATTTTTGGATCATTCTCCGTATTTCCCTGATTTCCCCGTCTTATATTTTGTCTCCCCCCCGTTTTCATGACTTTCGATCCTGACTCACTCCAGCGTCTCCAGTATTCGTGGACAGAGAGAGGATAAGCGTTTGAGAGCCTTGAGTTGTTGACTGGCACCTTGCGCACCAGACAGATAAACAACACCGATAGAACCGCCGAGCCTGGTGCTGCAGCTGCATAGCATTCACATCACAGACACCGTCTCTACGATATCCGAGGATTGTACCTTTGAATAGCACGTCTGGTATTTTTTCTGACCCGTCCCATATCCGTGTGCTGTTTACCGGCTGCCAGATCCAACATACTTTACTGCTGCTATATCGGCTGCAGCATTCCGGAATCCCAGCAATCCCTCGCTAGCCCGCCAAACAAACAAAACACCGGCCTTTCGTTAGCCTGGCCGAGTCTCATACAGCTCCTGGGCTTTTACTGTGCTGTGCTTCTTCCCTGTCGGCCTGGCTGAAACCCAGATCCCTTCACACGCTGCACGCTGAATGCTACACCTTTTTTTATTCGAGATCCACGCTTCGTTTGCATTGCACTGCTGGTCCTGAAATTTCTCCCCATCTTTGGTTCGCATCTTCTCTCAGCTCGCTGCACATCTACGGGCACGATCCTGGGCTAGGCTCTCGTCAATTGGATATATTGATCCGTTTTTTTGGCCGCTCTAGCTTGTAAGTGCATCAACATAGTCTGAGTTTTCTTCTTGCATTATCTTCGCTCTTGTCCACCTTTTGCTGCAATATACTGTACACCGAGAACTGCCATGTTGGAATTTCAGAATCTCCTCCAAAACGCAAAAAGAAACATGTTCAGATCCTTCCAAACTTGTGTGCTGATCGTCAGCCATGTCCCCTGCCACTTTCACCCTCCCTTGTCCATCGACATCATTTTTTTTATTCGGGGTGCGCCAGTGGCCACCACAAATCAAACACGCCCCGTATTATCCGATTTTTAGTTCCCAGTTTTTTTCTTTTCTTTTCCTCTTGTGTTCTTACCACTGACCAAACAAACAAGCAGAAACCAGGCACTTGGTCGCTTCCGTGACTCTCTTGTAGCACTGGATACCGAATCTTCTGATCACTCGACGTCACCGAATATACATGTATACAGTACACACATCCACGCATCTGGTTGAATTTGAAAGATCTTATCTATTCTAGATCCCATCTTTCACCAAGTCTCGTCTCTTTCTGGGTACTTTCACTTTCCCGTTCTCATCCTTCCGATCGGCCTCTTAAACCTTGTCCCGGCCAATTATGTCTATCAAGGTCCACTCCTTCGCCAACCGGGTTTTGTTACAGCCAGAGCCTTCTTCCGTACAGCCTTTGCTTCTTGCGACAAGACATATAAGCATCCGAACCACTGGCACGCCAACACATCTTCTCTTCTCTTGCTTTCTTTCTCTTGCCGTCACTGCTGCTGCTTTAATACTTCATTCTCTCCAACGAGGCTTCTTCATGCTGTTGAAGACATTCAAAATTTCCTTTCATCACCGGTTCCCGGCGTCTGTCCCTTCGTCCTAGAACCATTCGCCTCAGCCTACCCGAATCCCGAATTGGCCGCCCTTGTCTTTCTTTGTCTCTTCTGCTCCGGCCACGCCCAAACAGCACCAAAGCGCCAGGGTTCGTTCCACACTTCCACACGCCTGTCCTGCAGAATTACGCACCCCATCGGATACGTACTGGACACTGCCCACAAAACTCCCATCCTAGCCCCCCCCCCCCAAAGCTGTATAGGACGGGTGTGTATTTTTTAGACTGGTAGCGGCTGCTGCTTTCACCCACTGAACCACCATCCCATTACGTCTGATCTGGACCCGGCTCTCTATCTAGCGGCTGGCCTAACCTGAATACTACCTACGGTCTACTGTTCACTTATCCAGCTTTCCTCAAGAGGCTGCTTGGCCAGGAACCCTCCCCCCATTTATTCTTATTATATTGTATTATTTCTGACCCTCCCATTTTTCATATATATTTTTCTTTTAATTTTTTTTCCGTCGAGGTCGCTAGCGAACCTTTTGTTTTCTGGCCTTCTTTTTTCCCATTCCCTGGCCTTGCAACCAGGCTATCCTTTACTTAGACTCACTGGCCGCTCTCTTCCTGTCTTCCTTCCTCCATCCCTCCCACTCTCTCTCCCACGCCTCTCCCACTGCATATATATACACATCTTCCTGCCCACTCATTTAAGACCACCGATTCCCACCTTTCCCCTGCCAACTTCGAAACCCATTCTTCTTCTTCCTTTCCTTCTTTACTCATTCCCCCTCGTCCATACTCTTCCCCCCTTGCTTCGTGATCACGATCTGGTCTTGTCTCATATACCCAACTGATCTTTAGACATATTCCTTCTATATATCCTCACTTCCTCCCCAGCTGTTTTCTCTTCTTCACCTACATACCCATATTCTTTTACACGATTGCTCCTTGTGTGTTTATCGGTGTAATAGCCTCAACGTCATGCTTACTGGTTAAACACGAAGCCCGGCTATCAACACCATTCCTTCCAGTCCGTCCGTCCTTGGTGTGATTTCGAATTCCAGCAGAGCTCACTTACAGCTTCACCACACCTTGGCATAGCTTCTTAACCCACACATCGTCCGCCCTCCCACCACTGCATTCTCTCACCACACGGCTTTCCTCGGAATCATCTTCGGTTTTTCCTTTTCCACGTCCAATACCTCGTACAGCTGTCATCTCGCCTTTTGCATTATACCCATAGCCATTTTCGAGCAATACCGTTTCACTTGCTTCTGCGACCTCGCTTGTCTCCGGTTTGCGCCGAAGCTACCCGGCCCATTTTCTCCAAACTTGGCACAGCTGTGATCTTACCACCTTTCTCTCCTACTCCTACCGTTCCTTACACCCGGATTTCCAGAGACCCGTGTGTTCATCCCGAAAACATGATCATTAACGGTGAAAAGTTTGCCTGCGAGGCTTGCGTGCGCGGTCACAGAGTCAGCAATTGCCAGCACTCCGGTATGTTCCTTCGTGCATGGTTCCATTGTTTTCTGTAACCCAATTCTCTAAATGCTAATTCCTCATGTCTGGATTTCACTTAGACCGCCCATTGCAACACATCAACAAGAAGGGCCGGCCAGTTTCCCAATGCCAGCACTGCCGATCAATGCGCAAGTCGCGTGCGTCACATGTAAAATGCGACTGCGGCGAGAAGACCGCCAAATGCATCCACCTGAAAGTCAACGTGGATGGCCACTCCGGTAAGCCAGTTCCTTCTTCCCGAGGATACATCTCCTCGCACCACCAATTGCCTTCGGTTTTGGACTAACGCAGCTTGTCGGTTATCTTTCCGTGCAGAAACTTGCTGCTGCAACCATGGAGGCCGATGCACATGCTGTCAAAAGCGCGAGTCCTCGCATCCTCTATTGACCGCGGCCAAGTCTGAATCGGACCTCGAGGCCATCTCGCGCTCGCCTACGTCTCCGCGCCGCCGTCGTAGCACTACTGATGCCTGTGCCGCGAAAATGGCCCACAAGGCCTCGCTCAAGAGCAAGGTCGCCCAGCGCGCCGTAGGATACCAACTCCAGCGTGCGGACTCGGCAACCAGCACCACCAGCAGCAGCCAATCGTCCGATGCCACGCCCTTCTCGCAATCCGACGCGAACTCTCCCGAAGAGTATCTCGACATGTGCCCTAACCTTAGCTTCCCCGCCGACCACCTAACCTTCGATCCCTCGGGCCACGTGAATACGCTGAACCTCCAGCTGCCGCAGCTCTCCATTGTCACCGGCCGCGGCGCCCACACCACCCTCAGCAGCGTACAGTTCCCCCCGTTCTTGGACAGCGGTGACATGCCGGTGTACAGCGCCGGCCTGCGCGAGCCGTTTGACTGGCAGTCGTTTCCCGAAGTCAAGATCGAAGCCGACGAGTCGCAATCGCAGTCGCCCGAGTGCACTGGCTTCCTGGACCTCTCGATGTCGGCCGATTCGGTCCCTGGCCTGGTCCAGCCGAACACCATGTCTGGCGAGGGCTCAGAGGTGGACGACCCGTTTATTGCCGGCGACGGCCACCTGAACCAGCCGGCCTCGCTGCTCTCCGCCCAACCACGGACCACCCTCAGCGGCATGTCGGATTTCGACAACCTGAAGTCGAAGATCATGCAGATCCCAATCTTCGCCGAGGATGGCCAGTTCCCGCCGTCGCAGCTTGTCGAGGACGACCCGGCTTTCTTCATTCCAGACTACGCCGAGGACGTCCGGACCTGCGAGTCTCCGGCTCCAGTTGAGCCTCTGCAATACCTGTGGACCGACCAGTTCCCCGCCAACTAAGGTAGCTTGCAAACGCCTGATGGCCGTCGGATCCGGGTCTTTTCTTCTCCCGTGTCACACGGCTCTCCTACAGCAACAGACTTTCTGTATGGCACATATCAACGTTGATCCGGGATCGATGTATCCCCATGAGCTGAACGAATCATCATCAACTTTCCGTTTTTTTGTTTCTACTTCTGCCATTTTTTCCATCTGGTCTGGACTTAGGTTGGAGTGTTCGGAACTTCCCGGATACATCCTAGCTTGCCAAACCGATGTGTGGGTTTTTGATCAAGTTTTGATTCCAGCGAGATCAGGCGGTCTACAATTTGATTCGTGTTGATTTATTTCCCGACCCACATTCCTCGGAATGGGTAATGGGTTGTGAACTTATACATCAACTGCACTGCTAAACATGCCATTCTTCACTTCAACATTTCTCTTGTGGATTTTTTCTTTTGTACGGCAAAAGACGTTCGTCTTGGGCCCTGGCGTGCGGATACCAAAAATATTTCCTGGGGTTTGGTTTTCTTATGGGCTGGACTTGTTTCGTTTCCTCATTTTAACCTTCTGGGGGGAAGTCCTTTTTTTTCTCTTTTTTTTTTTATCTTTTCTTTCTTTCTTTCTTTTTCTTTTCTTTTTTTTTTCTCGTTCGCACTGATGAAGAGCCTGAACTTTGTGTTTTCTTTTTTGTTTTTTGAATGAACGCCAGTATACTGGCCGGTCTGGACCCAGAAACCAGAGAGATAGGGGCATTTTGGGAATCTTGTCTTTTTTTGTGTTTGTTCGCATGTTCCTTTTTTTTTCTTTTTTTTTCTTGCTTATGGGAATGAGACGCGATGTGGGAAACACGCTGATCGAGGGTGTTAACATGATGTTTGAATTTTTTTCTTTCTTTACTCTGGGGTGGTGGGATCAATATCCTGGTGTTTGCTCTATTCATTTTCTTGCCGCTTCTGCATATTTTTGGGGGGAGGTGATCTGAATCAAAGATATCTTGTGTCTCTCTCTATCTTAACGTTTTCTGTCATCTCTGTCATTTGTGTCTGGCTCCTGTGTAGCAAGTAGTAGTACTTTGCGTCCGATGACGTCCGGAGCTACTGGTGCTTTCTCCCCCCCCCCGTTTTACCCCATCTTCTCCCCGGACCGACCTGACTACTATTTCTAGGGAGGTACATCGCATTGCTCGTTGTTCGGGCGACCGCTTTCGACAAGAGCAAACTCCGGAGCAGAACCCCAGCCACGGAAGTGGGACCAAATCCGGCAAGATAGATACTGGCAACAGAGCAGAAAGGCCATGGACAGACCACCGTTAGCGCGGCCGAACCGCTGTGGTTTAATGTGAAGGATATTATAGCCTGACTAACCCCCGCTAGCTATACCTAGCATGTTCCGGGCTTTGTCTCACCTACCGCAGATTATGACGTCGGTCCCGTTTCTGGGCTGTTCATATGCGGGCCGGCGTTTTCGTGTTTTCCTCGGTCACTGTGGCGGTCGGTGGTGGCGGAGGGGGCGGAATAGCACTGCGCTGGTCTGAGACCGAGATATCTTCCGGCCAGTGTCACGGTTTGCCACCCCGCCCTCCGGGAGCGGTCCGGAATAGCAGAGGCGACAAGGGCCTGCGGACAGAGTCGAGACGGCGGGGTATGGGGGTGGCTTTTGTAAATCCGGCGTGGTGCCCCTTGGTTACTTCGTTGTGACGCAAGCTCTCGTCTGGACTCTCGTCTGCCTTGGCATACCTGTCGACGAAGAGATTACAACTCAGGTCGGATGTGTACTAGGACATGAGTACACATTCCAGAGGGGCACATACAACCTGGGCCTTGTGTAACATGGACTTGCTGCAGTGGACCCGTTGAAAACACGGGGAGTGAGCATGTTATATCGTTCCCGGAGATGAGACGGACAACAGCAGAAATATGGAGATGACATCGAGAAGACGACGATTTTACATAATCTCATATCATACTTGGATTCAACTCTGTAGCACCAAATCGACACACATGTTGCACACTGACATAGCTGTTATTTCCATACAAACATCTAGCCACACGTATACACCACCAGTTGTACAACCAACCACTGCTACTCACACAAGAGCGTCTTCACCACACCGGCCTATCGCCGCAAAACATTCAAGTACCCGTCTCGGAGCAGCGGCCGCGGATCAAACCCCAGCACCGAGTACACAGGCAACGACGACCGCTGCTGGTCCGGAAGATCCTCAGGCCCGGCCGCCAGCAGGCGCTGCACGTCGTTCGCCCACGGCGACGTCGCCACCAGCCGGCCGGACGCCCACACGTCGGTGAGCAGGTGCGCGGCCTCCAGCCGCACCTCGTCGGCATCGGTTCTGGCGTCGCTGGCGCCCATGGCCGTGTCCTCGCCGTCGCCAGCTGCCGACGCGTGTTCCCCGCGCACAAGCTCGTGCAGCACAAGCCCGACCAGCCCGACGGTGTGGTGGGTCAGCGGCGCGGCGCCCAGGTCGGGCCCCGAGTCGACGAGCACCTCCGTGGCGCTCTTGCTGGCCCACAGCACCCGGCGCATCGACACCACCGCGCCGCCGCCGCCGGCCGCCGTCAGGGATACCAGGCTGGCCAGTAACTGGCAGTGCCAGTAGGCCAGGTGCACCGCCGGGTCCGAGCTTGGTGTTACCGAGTCCGGGAGGTCTTCGCGGAACCGCTCGATCCAGGATGCCGGGGAAGCACTTAGAATGACGTCACCTGGACTTGGTTCGGTCTCGGGCGCCGGGTCGGCGATGTTAGATGCGATAGAGGCAACTACGCCGAGAACGGGGTTTAGTCCTGTGGAATGAATACACGAGGGTTAGTTAACGGTTTTCCAGGACAATCTGGTGCTAGGAGCACAACGTACTGGTTAGGAGAAACAGCGAGGTCCCCAGACAATCCTGCAACGACCGCGGCGCGAGCGCATAGTCATCCGATATCAGCACGCGCGTGCCGGTCCCCGCCGCGTTCCAGCGGTCCATGACCATAAGCGACCACCACACGCGCAGCCGCACCACGTCGTCTTTCTCAGGGGGTGTCCCCGCCGGCAGTCGGTACAGCTTCGCGCCGACCGCATGTGCCACGGCGCGGCCCAACAGCTCCTGCTTGGCAGGCCCCGGCGCGCCGGCATTCCGCGTGTCGGCCTGCAGCGCCAGCAGCAGCAGCGTCTGCACGACGGCCAGCACGGTGGCGGGCGGCGGGGCAGGGGTCTGCTTGGCCGCCAGGTCCCACTCGACCAGCGCGACCTGCGCGCGCAGCACGTCGCCGTTGGGCAGGTCGTCGTAGCCCGGCAGCGCGTGCATGGCGGCGTTGAACGCGTCGCCGAATGCGCGCTGCACCGGCCGCGCACACCCCGCCAGCTGCTCCTCCAGGTCGCGCTGCGCGTCCGGCAGGAACGGCAGCTGCCGGTGGATCGTGTTGAGGTACACGGCGAACGCTGCGCGGCCGACCTTGGCCGGCACGCCTGACTCGGCGTCTGCTGCGGCGGGCGGTTTGGCAGCTGGCACGGTGTGCGTGTCTCGCCGGGGTACGGCCGGCACGTGGGACGAGGCGAGCTGGTCGAGGATGTTCTGCGGCGGTGCTAGGCTATATGGCGTGTACGGCGCGGATCTTTGGACTACCACCGGAGGTTGCGATGGACGGCCGTCTGCACCCCAGGTTGCCGATGGCTGTGGCGGGGCCGGCGGCCTAGGCCTAGCGTAAGTAGCATGGACCGGGGAATCTTCTGAGTCTAGGGCGGGAGGGACAAATGATATGTTAGTGTTAGTGATCTCCACCCACGTGGGAAACCCCGACTCCATACCTAGATCCAGCTGACCCTCTATCCCGGTGATCCGGTCAGCCAACTGTTTGATATAGCCACGATTCGGTCCCCGTTTGCGCCGGCCGCCGGTGAAGACGCAATCGGAGGCTCGCTTCTGGCACGCCGTACACGGCCCGGCAGAGCCGCGATTCGTCCCGTCGCACTTGGTCCGCTTGATGCGGCACTCGTCGCACGCCTGCGAGATCTTCGGCCGTCTCCGCGGGTTCTCGTGCGGGAACGGCACCGAGCCCTGCTGCTGCTGTTGCCGCTGCTGCGAATACATGGCCTGCGGGTGAGCTGGGGCGTCTGTTGGCGACACCTGGCTCGACAGGTGCGCGTGGACTTGGGCCTGGGCCTGGGCTTGTAGCGAGAGTTGGGATTGTTCGGCCAGTCGCGATTGCATGGCTAGCCGGGATTGTTGGAGGAGGTCTTGCTGCTGTTGCGCTTGGGTGAGAGCCCGCGCCTGCTGGAGCAGCGACTGCGGCCGCGGGGGTCTTAGGGTTTCCTCCGGTGCAGGCGATGAAGAAGCCGAAGACGACTCGGAGTACGAGTCCGACGATGCGGGCCGGGGCGGGTGTGGCGCCGACGCGGTCAGCGGTGTCTGAGGCATCCGGGGGAGCTGGGCGGATAGTGGTAGTGGGTACTGGTCGGCCGGAGGGAAGCGGCCAGCCGCAGAGGCAGACGTCAGGCCAGCCGTCGACGCAACTCCCGAGCTGGCGGTGGCTTCCGGGCTGGACTTCACATGCCGGCGGACACCAGCGTCGGTGGCGGCCGAGTCACGGCCGGGACTGAGGTCTCGCGCCGCGGACATTTGGAAGGCGGCGCGGAGGGTGGCGGCTTTGAGAGAGGCGGTGGCGCTCACCACCGGTGCGGTTGAAGGTGTCCCTTGGCCGAGCTGCGCGGCGAGTTGCAGCTCCTCGAGGGTTTCGGGGCGTAGAGTTTCGGCGTGTAGGAGAAAATGAGCCAGGGAATCCAGATCCATGGTCCGGACTCCGGGTATTGCAGAATCCTCAGCTAGTAGAGACAGGCCTTTATGGTAAGGTCAGTGTGTCCTACTGGTTCTAGCAACTGTCTTACGGATATGCTGTTAGTCGAATCCCGTGAACCGCAACAAGGAACCAAGCATAGTTGCCAGGCCAGTCGCGGTTGCAAGAAACGGCAATGGAAACAACAGACAGAACAGCACAGCACAGAACAGACTAACACACACGGTTCCACAAACCTATGACAGATTCTCCCGACCAAACCCAATGCCGGGCAGGATCCCAGGAAGCATTCTGCAGTCTCTCAGAATCGAGAAAGTCGATGGCAGAGGAGATCTGGGCAGGCCAGATCAAATCTGGGGGGAGATTCCCACCAGCCAGCGGCGGTAGTGTAGCCAATATGAATAATTATGCATATATGGACAGTGGGTTCCGCTATGCAAGTCACCTACACAGAAACGAAAGTCTACTGAATTGGGATCGGGAGGGCGGAAGCGGGCAAAATTGGGTGGGCGAGCGGATATATACAGGTGCGATATGCCGTATATACCACCAGCCAACCACACGCCGACAAAAGCTGGAAACCCGAATAGATTGAACCAGAAGCTCCGGGCCCTATCTAAAAAGCGCCGTTTCACGGTGGAAATGAAACTTCTGGTCAGGCCGAGGGTTTTGGAGAAATATACAGTGTAGCGATGATGATATATAATAGCTGTATATAAAAAAAGACCCAAAAGACGAAAAGGGGAGGCTAAGATCGGATTATCTAAACAGTCCCGACTTCCGGAACGAGACTAACTTAAGCGGCACCCAACACAAGCGCGCGCGGGCAGTTGCGAAAACGAGAAGGCGCGACCGTCTCGTCGATGTTTGGGAAGGAGTGCGGGCCGACTTCTAAAGAACGTGGCGTGCGAGTGGGAAAGAGCAATCGACAAAAGGCAACGCGGAGCGGAGCGGAGCGGAACGAAAACGCGGGTCCCGGACAAACCGAGAGAAAAAGCGAGAGCAAAGAAACGAAGAGAGGGAAAACCAAATGGAAAAAAAAAAAAAAAAAAGGGTTGGGGGATTTTTCGTGGCATGGGAGTAAAGGAACAATTAGTCGGAAGCTGCACTTGGGCGGAATAAGCAGGTCGTGTTTTGGCCAATTAACATTGCGGAAGTTGGACCTGTTCCCTGCTGGTCTCAGGAACACGACGGAACACCACACAGAACACGCCTGTCAGGCATGTCACAGCCCTACTGAGCCTGTCGCAGTGTTCCTATCTTGTTCATGTCTGCATTACGGTCGAGCTGAGCATCCATTTGAGCGCGGGACACATCCTGGCGGTGCCAGCAGGCTGCATGTCCAGCTCTTGGCTCAAGTGGGAAAGTTGGCCTGGGTATGGGCCCTCTGTCCTCCTCGATGTGGACTCACGAACCGCGACGCGACTGTGAGCGAGCTTTTCTTCTCCACTACACGTCATGTTTGTGAAACCGCCCAGTAGCGAGCGCAACATTGCGGCTATTGCCGTGGTTGGCACCAACTGCCTTTCTGATATGTCTTATTGGGAAGGGGGGTGCAGTTGACTCCTTCTAGACCTGTTTCACCTGCTTCTACCGGCTTTCTTTTGACTTCCTCTCTCACCTTTTCCCTGAAGGTTGATGCCTTCATGATCCATCGCTACAGCCCCCATCTACTCTATAGAGCCTCGAATATGAGGATTCCTTCTCCAACGCCTCATCTAATCTGCTGTTTAGTTGCTCACACCACCAAATTCTCCAACTTTTCCACTCCCGCGCTGCCCATCTATTAACCCGCCGGCTCTTTGCATCTCACCCATCTTTTCTCGCCAGCTGTTGGAGCATGCGGCCGTTGTATTTCGGCATGAATATGCTAGCCTCCATGGCCTCATACCGGGGTTATGCATATGGCCACGTTCGGTCAAATGCCATTTCGGCTACGAGAAACCCCCCCCACAGCCTTCTTAGGGCGTTTCTCTATCTGCTGCATGAAAGATGGTTGATTCCCGTGAATGAACCTTCTTCCTCCTCTCGACCCTTATGCTTCTCAAATTGCTGCCGAAGCCTCGCCGATCAAGCGCACCAGCTGGGAACACTTTTTATCTGTGTTCTTTTATATTCAGAAAGACAATATGGCGACCACCAATGCTAATACATACGGCATCCGGCCACCGTCTACCCGTCTCATCCAATGTGCTCCAACGACAAGTGTGCGTTTCTCGGTTTCATGGCAAAGTCCCTCGCTTGATACCCACAGATCCATCCATCAGACGTCACGTCGTCTGTAGCCTTGAACTTCACATACCATGGACATGAAGATGAATGGACAGAATCCCTTTCGCATATCTCCCACTCTTCGGTTGTTGTACCGAAAATACGGGAGATGGACATGAAGAAGTCGCATTTATTTTGACGTGTGTCTCTGGCTGAATATTTTGTCGCGATTCCTTGTAGCATGTCTTCGGCAGAGCTTGCATTTGCCTGCTCCGACAAATGCCAATCACCTCACAGCCAGTACTGTCACCACCATCACGATCGTTGAACTATCTATAGGTGTCCCAACTGGGCCAATTTCTCGTTTTATATTCAGGTACCCCAAGCCTGACTATATTATATTCTCCGAGATGCATGGTTTTCCTCCAGCGATGGACTCCCTGAGATGATAGCTAGAAAAGGGGCTACCTCACCATATATTTGCTTCACACCACAAACTTTCTGAAGAGCCCATCGAAGGCCCCCCCGCCATCTTAACCATGGTCCGGCCGAGACGTTCAGGCGATCGCTGATGTTCTGTTGTTCTTCCGTTTCGGTTCTGTAAGCCCTGCAGTGCCAAACAGCGGCAATATCCACCCACCACTCGCAAGTCCTAGCGAGATTGTTTGGCCACTCCCATTATATCCTCTTCTTTGCATATTATCCGCTCCCCGGCCATCGGGACCGAAGATTATGACTGATTACCGTTTGGTGGAAGAAGCCCCAAGGAAATCCTTCCCCGATGCTCCATCTTCCTGACTGGCAAAAGTCGTTCCCCCGCCATCCATGTGGGAAATAGAAATGAGCTTGTTTTATTGATGCCTGAACTTTGATTTTCCACCACGGCAATCTTGTTTGACAAGTGGGCCGATCTCTTGTTTCCCAACCCAAATCTTCCACTCTCGCCCATGTTGTTTGATGAGGATCCCCACCCACAGCCATCCAGTTCGATCAGCCGGCATGTGAATCCCCGACATTCTCTGGCCTGGGGAGCAATATCGACATATACTCTTCAACGGCCTGATTCCGGCGTTTATTTGCTTTCCCCCTTTCCCTCTCCCATGTTTCATGTTTCTTCCGTCGTCGAACAAGATTGGGGGAAACGCTAATCTGCTTCGTTCAACTTCTGGAAGCCCGGCTGGAAGGGTTTCAATAGAACATGGTTTTCCCGGCAAAGGACCCTCCAGATGTTCTCCAGCTTTGATAAATGCGATAAATCACCCGTCGTAAAGGTACCCGCGACGATTCTCGTTATTCTCGGAGAGTGACTTCCGACTGGCACCAGACTTTGCATCCGTTCATTGGCCTCAAGAATCTCTAGAAGACCTAAGCCCCGGTGCACAGGATGTTCCCGTTGTTCTTCTGCGACCACGTCGTGCGGGGATGGAGTGAGCAGCTGTAGTCAGCCAGACTTCACCCATCGGCGTTCAGGCGGTGACTCCAGAACCCCTTCCCATAGCTAACCAGGATCTCTTCCCCCTTTGCGATGCCCCCTCCGCTCCCGGCGCCGCCGCGTTTCTTGCCCTCGTCGCCCCGGTTTTTGACCCGGCTCTTCTGCTGCGGGAGCACAAACACCGCCATGCAGCGCTGGTTATGGCGCACGCTCCACACTTCTTTGAATTCCGCGTTGGGCCGGTCAGATACCCCGCGGTAGTCGTTGACAAACCGCGCCTCGTTCCCAAAGAGCTCGGCATCGACCGCAATTTCTGCTTCGTGGTCAAGCCACAGGTCGTAATCGGACGTCTCGGCTCCTCCACCGGCAGGCAGCTTGTGCTGGGGGGTTGGCGGCGGCTTGGCGGGCTTGGATCCTCCCTCAACGGATACGTCCTCTGGCTCCAGTTCAGTGCCCTGCTGCTCCTCCCCCGGTTGGCTGCGGTACCCGGGATGCACCACGCCAAGGTACGGGAGTACCGCCGTCCCCGGGAGGAGATTGCGGGCCGCGAAGAGCCCACGCTGGCCGTATGCCGGGTGTCCGGAGTCGGAAATAACCACAATCCGCACAAGTGGCGATGGACTCCGCGAGAGGTCGGGCGGCAGCTCCTGAAGCGTTGGCAGCCGGGTCCGGATTCGGGAAATCTGCTCACGTGTCAGGTGGGGTGAGTGCTCTGGCTTGACCAGGTAGCGAATGTTTGCTGGCCATCCTTTCGGGGCGCTGGAAGACATTCTAGCTGATAGTCTTCCATGTCATCGTGTTTTTCTTCTTGTATCATGGTTGGAGTTTGGTCCTCGTTTGCTGTCGAGGGAAAAAGTCAGCCTGCAACCACCCCACTACATTTGAGGGTCGTTAGGGTTGACCCCACTTTTCAACATGCATTAGGGTTATGCGTGTTATCACAACTCTTTGTGACAAACGGCCAGCATCACCTCCAATCTCCGGAATCACACCTATACGGTGCACTTATATACCATTGAGAATCTCGCAGTCAGCCTCGCGTGTTTCAGTCAAATTGTTGCCCGCAAATATCAGGTACAAATCCGGTTGCCAAGGTGTTCCCGCAATTGGGTGGCTACAGCTTGTTGGTTCTGTTGGTTCCAACGTGTCACTGCAAGGTTACATGGCGTCCTCCAAACGGGAAATGCATGCCTATGTACGTTCAGTATGCCTTCACATCTACAGCCGCAAGTACAAGCACAGCCTCACCCGCCCATCGTTGCCGGCCCTCATGGCTTGTACCCCCACCCTCCGCTCCCGTTTCGGGGAGAATCGCCCGGAGGAACACGCATGCACCCGCCCTGTCATTTTACTACACTCTACTGTGCACAGAGTGCACTGGGAGGACCGGCCGTTTTATCTCAGAAACTAAGCCCTCCGTAAGGTATGATGCGCTCTTGGCATGCTATGTATCAATCCCACAGGGGCCAGAGTACCAGGCTGTCGGGTCCGGAGGCAAGATTCTGCCTTGATCGTTTACGGAACGCCATGGCACTTCTGTTATCTGTGCTATGATCATACCGGCCTGAACAGTCCGGTACCTCGAGGAAGTATACGCCCGCTTCTCTTTCAGCTGTTAAATTGACCGCTCCTCCAGACAGTATGCCACCATGAAGCATACGGATGCTCTATCCTACTAATGCAAGCCCAAGGTCCTCCGGAGTATACGAGATGCACTCATGAAACAAACGCCGATTCCCCACCATTGGTACAACTGTCCGCTCCGTGATATCCCTCAACCTTCAGGCAAAGGCTCACTGGATGAGGCTAATGGGGGCCGGCAATCTCACAAGGATGCAACCCTCTCCCCTTCTTCCGTCTCTCCACGGGAGGCTACGTCCACTTCCCGCCTTGTTGTTCGCTCGTCGTTCTGCGTGAATTGACTTTGGTACCAATCCCAACGATGGTGTATTTATCCGTTGCCGGCCCCCGTGCAAAAGACCGTTCTGCAGCTTTGGTGCTGGGTGATACCTAATTCGTCGGCTTCACTTTCTCGCTCATGCATGCATGTATGCCTTCTCCGATAGTTCTTCTGCTAGGTGGTGTTCTCTTATCTCTTTGCTCACCTCTTCTACCTGATCTCGCCCTGTTTTGTCCACACAAACGGGCCCCAGGTGGTGACTTTGTCTTTCCAATCAGGTAGCAACAGGCTACTCTTCTGGTTTAATACCCCATCTTCCCACCTCATCACTCTCCACAGCTCTCACTTTCTCTCCTCCTCATCCTTCCTTTCCTCCTCATCCTTCCTTTCCTCCTCATCCTTCCTCTTCATCACCCATGTCTCCATCAGTCATACCAGAGGTGTCTTTTCTCAACATATTTGCTCGTTTTCCTCAATTTGCTGCTTGGTCAGCTTTGTCCCCCACCAATTCTGAATTTTCTGCCACAGACACTGAGCCGTCTGATATGGATTCGGACACAGCCAACGGGGTCGTCCCGCTCTTCAAGCAGGAGATTTCTCTGATGGACCAGGACTTGCTGGACATCATTGCCAAGGCTGCTTCCCTCGGAAGCGGACATGACATCTCATTCCCCAGACTGGTGGTCTGCGGAGACCAGTCTACCGGGAAAAGCTCGGTTCTCACTCGAGTGACATCCCTTCCATTCCCTCAGCAGGATGGACTCTGCACCCGGTTTGCTACGAAAATCCAACTTCGACATACTACAGGTGATAAGGTTATTCAAGCTTCGATCATTGCCGGCCATGAGGACTACAGTGTGGATGGGACCATCCGCCTAGAAGACTATTTCCGGAACCTTGGCGATATCTCCGAGCTTTCGGCTGTCATTGCTGAAGTGTCGGAACTGATGGGACTTCGGTCCCCCCAGAACCCCAGTGGACATTCCTTCTCCAGAAATACTCTCCTCCTTGAGGTGTCTGGAGACACCAATGTCAGTCTCGATATTGTGGATCTTCCCGGCCTGATCTCGGTTGTCAACGAAGAGCAGTCTGAGGAAGACATTAAGTGCGTGAACGAACTAGTCCAGGACTACATCGGCAACAAGAGAACGATCATCCTAGCCGTAGTTCAAGCTACCAACGACATTGCGAATCAGGAAATCATCCAGATTGCTCGCGAGTTTGACCCAGACGGAACTCGCACTGTTGGCATCATCACCAAAGCAGATCTGATCAATGCTGGCACCGAGGGGCGCATCGCAAGCCTGGCCAAGAACATGGGCAATGTGAGACTCAACTTGGGATATTTCCTGTTGAAAAACGCCAGCCCGAAGGACTTGCAGGCCGGAATGACTTTAGCCCAAATGGATGCCGCCGAAAAAGATTTCTTTTCATCGAGTGTGTGGAAGCCTCATGATCTAGATCCCACCCGCATCGGAGCCTCCAACCTCCAGCAGTTTGTCCAAGTGCTTCTCATTCAACACATCAAGAACGAACTGCCAGGTGTCATCTCTGAATGCCAGAAAAAGCTTCTGGAGATTGAAACCAGACTTGCGAAGCTTGGAGAACCGCGTGAAACTATCACCGCAATGCGGGTGTTTCTGCTCAACATGTGCTCCAGCTATCATGAATTGGCGCAGGCTGCCCTCCTCGGAAATTATTCTCAGAGTTTGGCCGGGTTCTTCAGAAAAGACGGGACCCGTCTTCGATCTCTAGCCCAGGAAAAGAACATGAATTTTGCCGATGTCATGAAAAATAAGGGTTCCACAAGAAAAATTCATGGTAACGCCTCAGGAGTCCGCGTTCAGATCAAAAAGGAGGGAACCAGTCTCCCGTCGGCCTGGGATCGTCTCAAGGTCAAAGATTCTGTTTTGCAGACCACTGAAAGCATGCTCACTTGGGTCTCAAAGGTATGGTGTTCTCAGTCGAGTTACTTTTCCATTGCTATCCTCTCACAGCCATCCCTTGGTCCTCCTTGACATACATCACAATAACGATACACTGGACACCACTCTCCCGGTAACTTGGTGTTGATTCTAACAAATTAAGCCTATATCTAGATACAATGCAGTTCTCGTGGTCAGGAGCTCCCTGGTAACTACAACTCACAACTGATTGCAGAGTTATACCATGTACATAGCCAGCGATGGCCTGAAATTGCCAAATTTCACGTCAATGATGTTTTAGCTCTGGTCAGAGCTTGGATATCTCACGCTATCCATGCATCAATCTTGGAATCTCAACAGGACATGCGCCGCAAGGCTCTCGCGCTCTGCAATGAAAAGCTCGACCAATCCGCCGAGGAGGCGTGGAAGGAACTGGATATGCTCCTGGAGGATGAGAAGATGCATCCGATCACTTATGACGCCGACTACATTGTCATTGCAGGAAAGCTTCGTCTTGACGAGCAGGTCAGCCTGGAGACATCCGTTGATGCCCTGTTTTCGATGCTGGCATACTATGAGGTAAGTAAACTCCCGCGTGCAAACAGCATATCTGAACCGCAAGCCCGCCATAGGACTCATCCCCATTTCTGCAACATTCTCTTCGTTGATTTTAACCAATGCCTGACTACGCTCACAGATTTCTCTAAGGAGATTTGTCGACAACGTGTGCCGCCAGGTCATCGAGAGACACATACTCAATCCCCTCCCGACCTTCTTTTCAGCCACCACCATCGGTTCCATGGATGACGATGAGATCAGAAATTTGGCCCAGGAACTTCCCACCACATCGAGGAAGCGAGTAGACCTCAACCGACAGGCTGTCGCCTTGCGCGGGGCAATCCGGGAGCTCCAAAGCATTTGAGCGGCGCAGCCCTGGCTGAGAATATACAACCTTTCACGGACGATTAAGTTAATGCTCGGAAATATTGATATTGAGACCTCAAGAAGGAATGACTGTTATCTGCGGAAGAGAAATCTTGAGTGTGGTGGTTGAGACGGGCTGGAGACGGATCACTGGAGTGTCTGAAAGTATCTTTGGTTTGCTATTTTTCCCCTTTTAGTTCAACTTTTACACTGCAGGCTCAGAATAAAATGCTTTTTTGAAACTTCATGACTCGTAAGAAGAGAAAATTTTGAACCCCTTGATCTCATAAGCACTTCACCTCTCGCAAATCGTCCGCAATCGCAAAGGCCATCAGGCGATGAGATGTGCTGGACTATAGGGTTAGACCTTAGATATCCCACTCTCCGATAAGATAACAAATATGCTGGATTTTTTCTGCCAAGCAACACCGCCTAAAAGTTTATGGACCTGGTCCTCACCTTTTTATTTTCTTTTCTCTTTATTTTTTTTTATTTTTGATTTTCGTTTTTTGCGAACATCCTCAAGTAATCTTCAGGACCACCAAACGACAAACTGGATTTCAATTGCGCTACCCCCAGCTATTCACCGGAATCCAAGTGATGACTCCGAAAATGACGCGGTCGCGGGCGCGGCTTGTTGCTGCCGCCGTCACCGAAGAGAAGCCCCAAACAGGTTTGTTGCCGGAGGTCTTGACATCTCTCCCCCTCGCTTCATTTGTAATTGACTAACCATATGTGAAATGCGGTGTTGGCGGATAGACTTCGACCCAGAGAAGGACGGAGCCGATGTTGAGTCGGATGCGAGCGCAGATGAAGACCTTGGCACGGAACACTATGTTGCTGTTAGGTACGTCGATTTGAGCTTCGGACAACTGCTTTGCTAGTTAATAGAGTGATAACAGCCGCTTGAAACTTGAAAAAATTACTAACCGAGGTACTCAAACTATATAGTAAGAGCAAGCTGCGCAAGAACGAAGGCCTTTCGCTGGGGCCGCAGTACCGCGGGTCGCGAGTTTCACGGAAAACGCTCGAAGCAGCCAACTCGGGCGGACCTGCCGACGACGACTCTGAAAACGACGATGAGGAGGAGGACGAAGCCTCAAGCGATGCCCACTCTGACGAAGAGGGCGAGTTCGCCGAACTCGACGACGTGGATGTCGAGGCTGCCCTGAACGCGCCTATATCAGACGAGGACGAGATTCCCAGCGACGACGCCCTGGGCGAGTCGGACGCCGAGCGATTTGGAAGCTATGTGTTCCGCGGCAGCACCAAGCCCAATCTGCCACCCATCGCCCGGAGCCGGCGGCCCCGGGCTGTTGATTTCATGGATCTCGAGGCGTCGACAGAGCGGGGTGCCGGAAAGGGCGACGACGAGGAGGGCGCTGGAGATGATGAGTACGAGATTGATAGCTTCATCGACGATGAAGAGCAGGAGGATGATGACGAGAGTGACGATGAGGACGATGATGGTGAAGAGCCCATTGTGAACGACGAAGCTGAGGCCGAGGTCGAGGGTGAGGATAGGGATGACGACGGAAGTGACGACGATGAGGACGAAGGCGAGGACGATGAGGAACCAAACGGCGAAGCCGAGCCTCCCAAAAAGACAGCTTCCCAGCCATCATCAGTACCCCGCGACCACCTATCAGCACTTTCAGCAGCCGCACGTCAGGAGGTTGAAAAAGGAGAGGCCGTCCGACAACAGCGCAAAGTCTTCGACAGTCTCCTGAGTCTGCGTATCCGGCTTCAGAAATCATTGGTGGCCATCAATTCTCTCCCGGTCATCATCGCCACCGCCGACACTACCGGCTCCGCGTCCCCCGCAGGAACCGAAGCCTACGAGGCCGCCGAACTCGCTGCACTGAAGCTCTGGTCCACGCTTGATGGCATGCGCTCAGAGAGCAGTGCTGGAGGCAAGCGCAAGCGCCAGGTCGGCCTGACGACGTCGTCTGCGGCCCTCTGGGCGTACATGGAGGCCGATGAGCAGATCACGCTCAAGCGCCGCCGCACCACTCTAGATAAGTGGTCGCAGCGCGTCGGCATGGCGTCGACCGCCGGTGCCGCCGCAGCCCGGGGCTCGCGGCTCTCGACAGCGGCAGCAAACACGATCACCTCGGTGCTAGATCAGCAGCTCGCCGACCCTGTACGGCTGGTGCAGCGCACGCAGGTCGCTCGGTCGTGCGCGCCGCTGCAGGCCAACTCCAAGGTGCCTGGTGCGGCTGTCTACGACGATGCCGACCTGTACCAGATGCTTCTGAAGGAGCTCGTGGAGCAGCGCACCACCGAGGAGCTTGGTGCTGGCGTGGCTGCCGTTGCCGCTGCTGCAGTCTCTGCGGCCAAGGGCGTGGCCAAGACCCGCAAGACGGTCGACCGACGCGCCAGCCGGGGCCGCAAGCTGAGGTACACTGTCCACGAGAAGCTCCAGAGTTTCATGGCGCCCGAGGACCGTCGCTCCTGGGAACAGGATGCGATTGACCGACTGTTCTCGACACTCTTCGGCCAGCGCACCGTGCTGGACGAGGAGGACGCCGAGAGCGAGGCGGATGAGGAGGAAGAAGTGGATGCTGAGGAGGCCGGACTCCGGTTGTTCCGCAGCTAGATGTGTCTTGGATATATACCCCATGCTCTGTACCCAACTCCAATGGTTTAGAAAAAGCAGGTGTAGATCTTGGAGTTTCTGTCGGGCGTGTTCATTGCATTTCAGCGCATCATTAGTGTACATAAAAGGACGATAAAAGCATTTGCATTTCAGTTGAACCAACCAACAAAAACAAAGAAGCATCAATCATCTGAGCCGTGCAAACATGCCTCCCATAAACAATCCCAGTTCCCGAAACCGCCGTATTCCCATCCCAAAGTATCCGTTTCCCGCCTGCTGTGACGCAGCACGTCTGATAACGCCCCATTCGCCCATAATACCACATCATAATAGGAAACCGGTTCCCGCCCAATACCTCGCCTCCCCTTGTAGGTCAATGAAATGGCTTGCGACTAGATTCTGTTCTAGACACCCGTGTACATAGCTGACCAGCCAAATAACGCCACCAGCGCGCTGTGGACGAACAGATGCACCATAGGGCCTCCCAGCGTGCGATCTTGGGGCCGGGTTGCTGGCGTTTGTCTCGCGGCTGACATCCGGCCAAAGGCTCGGTGGCACGGCCACAGATGCCAAAAGGCAAAGCCGGCGGCTATTAGCTGAGCCTGGCGGTCGAACACAAGCGGCCCGCCAGATGCCACAGCCTCGGTACATCCCATGGCGACCACCAAACTGATCAGCGCACTCGAGAGCACTGCGCCGCCGTATGACTGCACCAGGAGTCGCGCGTCGGGCGGGCCTTCGCCAGCAGCCGCGGCGAGCTGCGCGCCGGGCGTAAGCACAAACACGGTGCCGGCAACGGTCTCAATCGCAAAATGCAGCGTAAAAGGTAGAACCGGGGGCCGGAGCAGGGCCTGGGCCAGCGCCAGCACCGAGGCTGCCCGTGTCGGTGTGGACATCGTTCGGGTTAGGGTTTGCGGGGGTCGTTCGCACCACTTGGCTAAGCGTGGTTAGGGCTTCGGAATGATTTGTGATTCGATAATGTCCTGAGTCTGCGACAATGTAACAGTTGCGTGGCTGGAGTGTCGCAAAGATTCTGTGTAGATGTTGGTCGTAGTACCAGAAGATTTGATGGAAGCCAGAGAAAGACTTTGGAACTCGGCAAACGGGAAGTCCGGCAAATGTAAACAAAAAGGTCATGCACTCACGCATTGAAGTTTGATTGAAGCGGCGTTGACTGGTAAATGCGAAAATTAATGCTTATTGACAAACAAGACGGGTAATCCCGGTCCACCAGCCCTAACCCTAAGATACGATGGATGGAACATGGAAAATCTCGAAGTCGAGATGGAGGCTCCGTTGTTCATGAAATGAAGCTAGAATAATTATCAAGATTCCAGAACTTCCAAAGAGAGTTAAGCTTATTTCTCACTCCTTCCCCAATTGTATGATTCACGTGATGGCGTTAAAACCAGATGGGAAGTTACGATAACTGCCCGTTTCTCATCACTATGTCTTGTGTTTTCAAAGGCGCGTTGGCTATGCTTTATTTGATAGGTATAAGAAGCTCCACCAATTCGACAGTTCTCGTGAAAGTAAAGAACAAGAAAACCGCCATCTTTGAGGTTCATTCCGTCCGTTACAGCTTGTCTTTCATGACTTTCATCTTTTTGGGTGGTGCTCCTACCGCAACTCTGACAGCTCCAGCCCATCCCAGTCTCTGAGGCCGGCGGCGTGGTACGTGGATGACCCCACGCCTGGCTGCTGAATCGGAAAATCCATCTGGAGATGAAACAGCCAGGCCATCTTCTGAATAAATGACATCGGATGCATCACCAAATGATCCGTCGGTGGATATCCGATTCGGACCATTATCGGTTCCAGGATATCCTGCGGTTGGAGGAGGACTGTCGCCTGAAGGGAACCCGGGTTGTCCGGGAGACCCAGGAGGCTTTCCTGTCTCTGGGTCAGTTGGCCGGTGATCATCTACCATAGACGAACCATCGGTGGTTGAAACGGTCTGCCTCCTTCTGATTCGAAACCACACCGAGATCCACCGTCTCCATAACGGCCGCTTGAGAGACATCGTCGAGGCATCAGATCCGTCTGAATCATCATTACCGTAAGCAACGACGGAGTAATGATCGCTGTCGCTGGATCTCCAGTCGTCGAGGTAAACGATTATGCCTCTGAGGTCATCCAGGTAGATGATTAGCACGCAGAGGAGAGATGCCACTGCTGATGACACCCAGAACACCCAGAACCGGGGGCCCTCGACGCCATAGTCGCCCTCGATGGCAAGGACACCGGCAACAATCGTGAATGGGAGGAAGAGACCTCCAAGGTAGGCGACTCTTTGGGTGGCTCTCGCGTCTCGGTCATTCGTGTTGGTCTCTCCGTTCGCGACCGCCTTCCAGCCGTTCTCGTCGTCAGAATCCCACTCCAACCCCTCCGAGGGAGGGACATCTGTCTCCATCGTCTGGTTCCGTTTTGGCTTGCTGGGGAGTCCGGTACTTGCTTGCAAGCTGTTTCTCCGGTCTTGTTCTGTGCCGAGCCGCTTCCATCCCCAGTCAAGGAGGCTTTGCCACTCAGAGTCAGGCACAAGAGGATCATGCAGGCTAGTCCCGGCCAGAGCTCGAAGCCGCCTGCTCCGGCGATATATGGCAAGCATAGCCTCTATGTCGCTGAGGACTAAGTGGCCATATGTGGTCAGCTGCGCTCGCTTTTGACTGAAATAGGAGAGGAAGGAGTCATGAGATAGCGAGAGCACTATCTCAAAGAGATTCTCTGGAATCTGGGCTCTGTTGCTAAGCAGATGTATCAAGCTGTGCTCAAAACATTCAGGTTGAAATTCTCGATACGGATTGACCAAGGTTGAAACATCAGCGAGAGTGGTGTAGCGCCGGAAGGCCATATCCCCTTGCAAGAACATCACTACAGGGAGATTAGGGGTTAGCACATTAGAAGCCACTTATATGGGATGGAATACACACAAGTCAGTTTCTCCCGCTTTAAGACCATCACACGAGACGTCAATATAGGTTTCATGGCTGGGACTCCGACGACTTGTATATAGCAACCATGGAAAAGCTCTGGTGCTGACCCTCCGTCATCGGTGTCAACGGCGGCCGATGCCGACATCTTGGCCCAGGCTCCCTTGTTGTACGCGTCCAGGATGTACTGATTGATGAGTGGATCGCGGTAAGAGTCTTTATCAGTGTACTCGAAACGGAACTCTCTGAAAGCGACGGCATCCCGGGTGACGACCAGACGGTGGGCCAGGTTCGGAGGGGGGTGGAGGGTGGAGTGGCCAAGCTCATGAAAAGACGTGAATCTCTGCAGTGTGGGCTTACTGCCGGGAAACCAGTCCAGAGCGTACGCGGTTTCGATAAATCTCGGCCGTGTCTTCGATCTCAACTCGGGCAGGGCCGCCGGAGCCGGAGCAGAAACTGGCCGTATTACATCGTCACTGGACAGAGCTGGTGCTGGAGGCGGCCTTCCTGTGTCGTCGCTGGGCACGACCGGAGTCGCGGGTGGCCATGTTGAGCCGTCACTGGGCAGAGTTGGTGCAGAGGGTGGCCATATTACGTCGTCTGGGGAAACGGCCGGCGCGTCGGGATGGGGCGAGGCATCACCGGGAGGCGCACCGCCTTGGTTTTTGCTCTCTGGTTCGCTAGCGTCGTGAGGTGCGCTTGGAAGAATCTCCTGGGCCCTGCTGTCAGCAGCATTTTTGGAAAGTTCCGGGACCATTAGGGAAAAGGTGGGTGCGAGTATTAAATAGTGGTTCTTGGAATAAACTGATTGGCCGTCTTTTGTCAACGGCCTGCTAATTCTCCTAGAGGAAACGAAAAAAGAAAATGAAGAAGAAGACTCATGAAAAAGGGAAAAGGATCAGGCGCCCGCCCGATTTACATATATATGCGCAGGATGGGTACTGTGATCCTGATCGGGGCTCACCAAGGGCACATGCAGCTCAGCCCAGATTCTTGCAGCTCAGCCCTAGATTTTATCGTCTTCATGTGCTGCTCCCTCCTACGATGTGACGATAAAAGTCTGCCCCCTGGTCCTTCATTTCAGCGGACTCGGCATCTCGGCAGCACCGGACCGGCCAAGACCTATCGCGAGGACCAGTGGCTTCAGCGCTATGACCAGTCAGACGCTATGAAAAGTCAGATAAATATATGATCCTAGGCTGAAGGAGCAAGGCTGGCACAGTCATACACGGCCACAACCGCGAACCACATCTGTGAATCAACAGCGCGGACATGAAGCGCGTTTCGCCGATTCATGCTTCACACCGTGTTTGATAGATGTCGTTGAATAAATTCACGTTCGGGACATGAGGCTAGAAGCCGGGAGGAGAGTTCTAGAACTTCCAGAGTTTGGGCAAGAGCGCCGTCATACCGGCCGCGCCTGCCAACCAAAGAGCACGCCTTGGTGCCTCTCCCGGAAGGAGCCTCCCAGAAACACTGAATGGCAAGAGTGGTTAGCTACATAGATACACGGCACTATCCGTCGATCGGCCTATGCATTTAAATGAACGACAGTCCATCTTTTTGCAGGCCGATATTCTGCGTGTCCTGATATTCTTTCGCCTATGGCCATGTAACCTTCTTATTTCCTGGTTCCACGCCATGTGAGCTGCGTGTCTCACTTCTGAGTCCACACGCGTGCTGTGAGTGTCAGAAGGACCGACCAACACGGCGTAGTGTTGTGATCACAGTGACTGGACGTCTTGCGGCCTTGGTGCCTTAAGCCCTATCTGGCAATATCCGGCTGGGGTTTCTAGGGTTCGAGACGAAGCGCCGCCGCACGTGCAGTGTCGAAACCGAGCGAGAGTGCAATGTTTGGGACGTCCAATAATGCAGGCCCCCAAGATGCTGACCGGATTTGCGCTGGGCCGGATATGTCATGGAGCTTGACAAACAACGAACAGGCCAAGATGTCCCTGGCTCGTTTTTCTCTGTTCTGGTTGAGCAGGCCGAGGGCCCCAACAAGATCCACCAAGCATGTGAAGAGCACCAACTTGAGTATCAACTTGAGTGTATACTGTAGGATTCTTCGCAAAACATGCATTAATAAACACTTCTTCGAGAGGCAAGGCTCAGGTACCCATAGCGATGGGTAGGTGTAACATATAAACGGAGTGAGTCGAGATATAACGGGTTAAAGCCGTTGAATGCCATAATGGGCCGACGTCGACCAACTCAAGGCTCAACGTCCCAACATCTCAACTCAACCAAGCTGTCCAACGATACCGCGGGACCATCCAAGCGCATCGTGGACCGGTTAGCCCCCCCCGACGTTAGCACCAACAAACCTAATAAGTAATCGGTTTGTATCTGCCACAGCGCAGCCTCTGGTCTCCATTTTTTTAGCTTTGCCCCTATAGCGGCGCTTGTCTGTCCCACACAACCCCTAGCCAAACACGGCGGAACGTATCAGGAAAACGACCCTTTTCGGGACATCTCAACAACCGATTTAGTTCGCAATTGGACGGGGGCGGGGGGACGCGCAGGTTTGGAGGAAGGGCGCTCACAGCTTCGTTGATACCACGACGAGCCCCTTCTAGTGCTCGCCACTTCAATTCATATCATTGCCGAGTGCCATCAAATCAAACGTGGACTCTCTGCATTCATGTTCCATTAATAAAGGCTCGCCGGCCGGCTCTTTAGTGTTTCGTAGAGCACTTTCACCGCCAATCTTTGCTTTGCTCTGTTATCTTCTTCTGCTACGGTGACAGGGGGGTGTCAAGCTTGAACCAGGATTCTGCCCATCTTTCAAACACAGACGAGATAGTCCTTCAGCACTTGAGCAGTGCCCTTCTTGCAGACGTTTCATGCAGTTTAATTTCGGGGCATTCCTGGAGATACTGCCCCGTCCAGATCCGTTCATCACTCTAAACTTACCTCTCTTTCCTTTCCCTTCTTTCGTTTGTTTGTTTGTTCGTTTAAGCTGTGCTGTCTCTTCTATTGTTCTCATCCATTCCCGAGCTGCACGTCTTGATACATGCCAGACGGTCTTCCCGTGTTCCTCTTTCAAGCCAGCCGCTTTTCGTTTCCTTCTGCCGAAGCCATCACCCCGGTTAAGACACGCGACCCCAACATACTCAAGAGCTGAAGTTTTTGCCCTCTGTTCTCACCACATTTCCCCTCTTCGTGGCGGCAAAATCCCTCTGTCCCGCCGTCTTTTACACACTATGACCGCATCTCCCACGCCGTTTGGCGACATTGGCCTCTCCATTGTCGGAGTGGCCAGCGAGTATCCCCCGTATAGCCTGAAACCAGATGCATTAGAAACTATCTCCAACAAGTTTTATGAAGAAAACCCTAGGTAAGAGCTCAGTTGACTTGCTCTTTACCTGCTTGAGGCTGGCAACCGCTTTTCCTTATGCAGAGTGCTAACCGGCGCCAATAATTACCGGCCACCGCCGTTTGAAGCTTAAAAAAGGTCCTCGCGATCAACCGATACACCGGCATCGACTACCGCTCGTCAATTGGAACCCCCGATCACCCGCTAGTCAACAAGGAAGCAGCCCCGTCGATTGCCGAACTCCATGCCCAATATATGAGCGATGGCGTGCCCCTTGCGATAGCTGCTGCGCGCCGCGCGCTCTCCGATGCCGGCATCGACCCCTCGCAGGTCACCCACATGGTGTCGACCACCTGCACCGACAGCGCCAACCCGGGCTTTGACCACTTTGTGGCTGCCGAGCTCGGCCTGTCGCCGCGCACCGAGAAGGTGCTCCTGCACGGCGTTGGCTGCAGCGGAGGGCTGGCAGTGTTGCGCACGGCGGCGAGCCTTGCGCTCGGCCACACGGCGCGCCGCATGCCGGCCCGCATCCTGTGTGTGGCGCTCGAGGTCAGCACTACCATGGTGCGCAGCGAGCTGGACAGCATCCGCGACCTCGATCAGGTGCGCATTGGCCTGGCGCTCTTCTCGGATTGCGGCAGCGCGGCCGTGCTGAGCAACGGCATCGGCGAGCAGACCTCCACAGCTGCGTATGAGCTCCTTGGATGGGACCACCGAATTATCCCGGACACTGAGTCAGACCTGGGATTTGATGTTGATCCCTTGGGTGAGTACACCTAGAGACTCCCCCTGAAGCTAATGAGAACTGGTGGCTGACGTGAGTCCCTGTTCCGTGTATATCCAGGCTGGAAAGTGGTTCTCTCCCCGCGAGTGCCGCGCCTGACGTCCGAAATCCTCCCGACGACATTCAAAGACCTGATCGGCGCCGTGTCTGCCCACCTGCCGCCCGACTACAGCGAGCCGGGCGATTTTGACTGGGCCATGCACCCCGGCGGCGCGACAATCCTGTCCGGCGCCGAGCGCAGCCTCGGCATCAGCCCGGAGCACATGCGCGCCAGCTACGACACGTACATCAACCACGGCAACTCGAGCTCGGCCACCATCTTCAGCGTGCTGAGCCGGCTTCGCGATGCCGACATGGATGCCGTGGCCCCCGCCGGCCGTGTGCGCGACTACGTCGTGGCCTGCGCGTTTGGCCCCGGCATTTCTGTCGAGAGCTGCATGCTGCGGCGGCGCACGGCGGATGACGGCGGCCGTCCGCGCAGCGTGGCTGTGTCTGGTCTGCAGACGCCCCCTGAGACTGAGAGTGAGGCGAGCCGGAGCGATGCCGGTGACGAGCCGATTGCGCCGGCTTCGGTTAGTGGTCCGACCGGCGGCCAAGGACCAGAGAAGTCCTCCGAGGCCGTGTATGACGAGTTCTTGTCCAAGGCCGTTGAGGATTTTGATCTGGACTAGTTGGGGACTGGTGTGTCTTTGGGGGCAATCCTTTTCTGGATGAACAATGATGATTTCATGTGTGTGTGTGTGTGTGTGTGTGTGTGTGTGTGTGTGTGTGTGTGTGTGTGTTCAATGTTTTGTGGTCTTGGGATAGAACGCGGCAGATAGGACATGATGACGGACGAGTCTCTCCATGATTTGCTTTTTTGGCTTTCCACTGACTTACTGGCTGACATTTTGTACCATATATACAGCTGGATTTCTGTAGATAGCGGGGCCGTGTTTGGATCCGGGTATATATCACGATGAATCTTGATCTGACATGTGGCTCGGAAATACTGTGCGAGGCATCTATGCTATATTAAACGAGACACTCTCATTAGGGTCTGAGAGTGAGTAGGGTTATGCATTAGGGTTGTGCATTAGGGTTATGGTGCTTATCAGCGCAGAATCATTGGTCACGATAAGCTTACCCCAAACAAGGAAAAATAAGTAAGGCAAGCTTAAATATTTTTCTTGTATTGGCCTTCTCGATCTCAGATCACGAACACAAGATCAAGATCAGCTCGACCTATTTCCTGCGGGATATCTGCTGCATTCACTTTCCTTAACCCTACCCAGTACTTTGCAATGGCGAAGCGGAAGCGCGCCGAGCCGGCGATCGACAAGACGTTGGCCACCAGCCAAACCAACCTTGCCCGCGCACTGAAGACAGTCAAAGGCTTTGAGCGACAACGTCTCAGCAAGCGGTCACGCGAAGCCGACATAACCCCCGAAAAGAAGGCGCAACTTGACCGTCAGATCGCAGTGCTAAAGGTTCGTGCATGGTTTCCCCTCCGCGTGGCCCATGAGTGTGTGCTGACTTTGCCTGGATATTGCAGTCTCTTGACCTCTCACAAACGGCTACCACGTACCTCTTCACGAGTCTCCTCAAAATCAAGTCTATTGCCTCACACCCCGACCTCCCGGAATCGGTCCGGACCGGCATCCCGAAACCTGAACTGACCGACGACGAGAAACTCACTCTTCACCATGTGACCAGTAGTCTGTTCAACCACGCGCAGGTGCGTGGCGTCATGGAGCGTGTGATCGAGGATGTGTGCACAACCCTTGGAGTCCAGGCTCCCGAGCGCAAACGCCGCCGTCGGGCCGCCGATTTCGCAAAGGAGGAGGCCGCGGCGGCAGCTGCCCCGGCATCTACGGCCCCCGCTCCGGAGGAACCTGCAAACGAGGCTGCGCAGCCAGAGGAGGAGTTCGAAGAGTTCGAGGGATTCAGTCCGGACGAGGAAGAAGCCGACCAGAAGAAAGCCAAGGCTAAGAAGGCGCATAACCGGGGCGACGACGAGTTTGCCGAGGAAGAGGCGGCCCTCAAGCGCTTCGACCACTTAATAGCCGGGTCTTCCTCTGAAGACGACGACGACGACGACGCCGATAGCGAGGACAACAGCGACGACGAACCCAGCCGGGCTGCGGCCCTCCCACGACGGCGAACAATCCAAGTGCGCGGGGTCTCGGTGTCCGTCTCACCGTCCCCCTCACGCTCGCCGTCCCCCACACCGCCGCGTCGCGCCGCCAAGCCCTCCTCCAAGCCCTCCGCCGCACTGTCCGGCACATCGACGTTCCTGCCGTCGCTAATGGGCGGCTACATATCCGGCTCAGACTCCGACGCATCCGACATCGACATTGCGCCGGCGAAGAAACGGCTGGGCCAGAAGCAGCGCCAGGCCATCTGGGCGAAGAAGTACGGCGCCGGGGCCCGCCACGCCCAGAAGCAGCAACCCGGCAACGGGGCCGGGCCCGCCGCACAGTGGGACGCGCGCCGCGGCGCCGTGTTCGCCGATCCCGCCGCCGCCAACGGCGCCGGCAAGTGGACCAAGCCGTGGAAACGCGGCCACGACCCGCTGGCCAGCCGGGAACCGGCCGGACCGCCGCCGGTCACAGGCGCCAACGCCGAGCCGGCGCGGGAGAAACGGACGAAGCCGAAGGAGACGGAGGGCGTGTTGCATCCCAGTTGGGAGGCGAAGAAGAAGGCGCGCGAAAAGCAGTCCGTTTCGGTGTTTTCGCTGCCCAAGGCGAAGAAGATCGTGTTTGACGACTAAAACTCTGTTTTTCATAGTTATTCATGGATATGAAGTTCCACGTAGCAAATTTACATGATATCATTTCGTATACATTCACGCATGGACTGGCCATTCTGTTCAAAAGATGGCTGGCTTGGTCTACCCGGCGCTATGTACATTGAAGGCTCCAAAGATGATGGTGCTTCTCCAGCTGTCTATTACAAAAGAGACGATATATATCCGGCCATGCAGACGAACCCATTCATGGGATGCGAAGTCGGTGTAGTGGGGGGTTTTTCTTTTGGCTTTTCGTGCCTGTTGTTCAAGTGTTGTCTTTCCAGTCCACCACAAGCTTGGGACCGGTTGACATGTGAACGACTGTGCTCAGAAATTCTAGGGGTATAATCTTAGAATGGGTGAGGGAGGTGAATCGACGAAATTGCGGATAGGGGGAGTGGCGTTCTTGAATAAAAGTGTGTTCAAGAAGTTTGAAGCTGCGAAAAGAAGAAGAGAGTCGAAGGCGGACGAGAGAGAGAGGACGGGGGGGGGGTGGACAAGCTTGCGGACCTCATATTTACAAGGCCTTGGCTCCGGTCTCCGGGTAGTGGATCTTGCGGAAGAAGTCCATCACACCAGTGAACACCACCAAGAGAATACCACCACCAGGGCCCAGACGGAGCACCTTGGGCAGGAAGCCCTTGTACAGAGCGCCGAAGCCCTCCTCGCGGAAAACGGTGGCCACCGCGGGCCAGGCCCAGTTGTACTTGGGCACGGTGCCGGGCACCTTGGGGCTGTTCTGGATACGCGACTTGACGACGTCCATGGGGGTGTTGAGGATGGTTCCGACAGTGCCGCCGATCGATCCGGAGATGAGGTCGTTCGTCATCTGGCCGGCCTTGGTGTCGGCCTTGGGCAAGAACTGGCGGACCTGGAAGATGCAGCCAAAGTAGCCGGCGTTCCAGACAATGTGGCGCCACAGCGTGCTCTCGAGGCCGTTGTACATGGCCAACACACCCTCCTGGCGCACCGTCTTGGCCACCACATCGAGCATGCCGGAGTACTTGCCGGCCGACGCCTTGTCTTGCAGGCGAATCTTGACCAGCTCGAACGGCACCACGACAAACGACTCGGTGGCGCCGGCAGTCGCGCCGGTCAACACCGACAACGTCTGGTTCATCTTGGTCACGCCAAACAGCTCGCGGTACACCTTGCCCCACTCGTCGTTCGCGGCGAACTTGGTGGCGCGCTTGGGGGCCTCCATCAGGATCGGCGCGGAAATACCACGGTACAGTCTCGAGGCGCTGCATTAAGAGAAAGTGAGCTCTGTGTTAGCAAACACACCTGACGGGAAGCCGCATGAACCCGGCCGGGCCCACCGGCATGGCTCCGGCAAGTTGCCGAGCAGAGGAAGCGGGGAAGGACGCACCCTTCAGTCTTGATGATCTTGCGGAAACAATCGACCATGCCATTGTAGGCATCGGCACCTCCGGTACCGGTCTGAAGCTGACTATAGGTGCGCAAAGAAGAGACGTCAATATACGGGACTCGTCGGTAAAGGTTCGGCTTCGATATTGAGGCGGTCGCAAGCGGTCGCAGGACACGGGGCAGATGCTCACACTCTCGTCTTGACTACGTCAAGCGGGTACCTATACGGAACAGAGAACATCATGTTAGTAAACATCCTCACGCGACACAACATGCGCCTCTAGGGTTCACGGGCAACACTCACATAACCAGAATCTATATGTCGGACACGAGACCCCACACGACACGGTTAGCAACGCCGGCAGCAATAGCGGACACACTCCGAGAGCCGGACTGACCTCCGACACACCAGCCACAGCGCCTGTACCGACAAAAACAATTGGGTTAGCACAGCTGAGTCGCGTTGAGGTTCGGCTGTATACTTTTTTTGGTGGTGGGCGGTGGGTAGCAAAACACTGATATTGCGGGGAAGCCGGTTCTAGGCCTGACCACCACCAACCAAAAAAAGAAAAAAAAAAAAAACACAAAGAACTGTGCTCACCTGCGGCAAACTGGTACATGAAAGGAAGCGGCTTCTCGGTCGACATCTTGAAAGCTGGAAGAGGGAAACACGGAGAGAATTGGTTCGGGAATCTAGCGAAGGATGAGTCTATGAGAGTGACGAAGGAGGGCAAGATGCAGTAAATCTCTCACGCTGAATGAGAAAAGAAGAGAGAAAGAGAGAAAAACAAGAAGACCCTCCTCGTCCGAAAAAAAAAGAAACTGGACAAGGCTTCACTTTAGCACATGTGGGATGTGGACCAGGGGTAATTTCGTTCACAAGATATTTTCTGTCAAGGCAAAAATAAAAACAAAAAATCCACCGGACACAAATCGGCGCGGGTGGGATTTTGTTCTCAAATAGCCGGATCTTTCTATATGCGCTATCTGTGGAAACGGCCGAAGCTAATTGGGCCGGGTACTTCCATTTGCGTGGGGTGTACACCGGAAGGCGAGGTACCACTGTTTCCGCTAGCTCGCACATGCGATGCGACTTCGGCTTCTGAGTCTTGCCCTTAGGGTCTGGCCTAGGGTTTAGGAAATCCGCTAGGGCTCCTAAGGGTTGCTGTTTTTTTTTCTGCCTTAGGGTTCGTGACCTAGTGTCTGTTTGTCGCGACGGCTTCTGTGCAAGAACCCTGGCCACAGGCTGGAATCGCGTGTTCTGATTGGCTGGATGTGCTCCTTTGGTGGGCGGCCCGTACTCATATTCACCATCATGATTCACTGGGAAGGTGTGAAATGCGCATCGCACCTTCCCCCTCGACCCTCAGTCCCTTCTTCTGCCCCTCTCTTCCATTATCTAATCGCCAACGTCACCTCTTCAATTTCAATTTCGGCTTCAATCTCCGTGATCTATCCTTCTCATTATCCATCTGTCTGGATATTCAGCTTCATTGCCTTATTCATCTACGCAGACCCGCTATTGCCAACTCGCGTCTGTCCGTGTAGCTTCGCGAGAATCGTTCCTCGAGCTTCCTCGATCTTCTCTCCTCTATATATGTCTCAATGTACGCTGCGCATCCATAGCTAACGTGTATCTCGATCGCCTTCCCTCTTCCGCCTCGAATCCCCCTCTTCTTGCACATCCGTTATTGCATCTTTAAACACGCCGTGGTCCATTTGAGGCTCATAGCGAGGTGCGATAATTCCTTGTGTTAGTCTGAGAAGGGATCGAGGCCCGCGCGCTTGTCTCTCTCCTCTGTATATTTCGTCGCCCGCGTCGGTCTTGCCGCTACAAATGAGTCACCTACTTTGGAAAGCCTACTGGGATAACGATGTCGACCGCTTCCGCCGTCTTCTCCACCCGGCCCGCTATGCTTCCCTGCCGAATGCCGGAGCTGCCTCCGTAAGTCCGGCCGCCGCTCCTGGCGTCGGACTTGGCCTGGGCCCCTCTTCACCCCACGGGTCTTCGTTGAACCTGCTGGCATCTTCTTATCCCGCCAGTCCGAACCACACGTCGTTCTCTCCGTCGTCGCCGCGTCCATCGGCCAAAGCCCGTAAGGCCTCCGGCTTCGGAGTTGCCCCCGGCTCCACCAAGTCCGCGCCTCCAGCCTTCACCAGGGCCGACCTCAACCTTCGCGATCATGCCGGCCTGACCCTTCTCCTTCGCGCTGCCTCGTCGACGGACGCCAACGCCATTTCGTTCGTCCGCGCTCTGCTGGAACACCCCGCCGTCGACATCTACGTCCAGGATGCCGAGAGTGGCTGGAATGCCCTACACCGCGCTCTCTACGCCGGAAGCATCTCCATAGCTCATGCCTTGCTCGACCACGAACGCCGAATGATATCTGATCGCCCTGCCAGTGCTACATCCCGCGTTGGACAGCTTATCAAGACCAAAGACCGCGAGGGAACTAGTCCGTTTGAGCTGTATCAAGCCACTGTTACCACCACTGCCCTCAACGACGATATCCACACCGACCAATCCTCCAATGCTAGCGATCTCGATTCTCCGGGCCCTTCGGCTGCCGACCCACGAGAACAACCGTCCAAATACACCGTTATCACCCCAAATAGCGGTTGCGATCTCATGGGAGCCATTGGCGAGGATATCTATACCTTTGGAAGTAACAAGAACCAGTCGCTCGGTGTCGGTGACGCGGACGACCGCCAA
The DNA here is from genome assembly GCA_001510575.1 of Knoxdaviesia capensis. NCBI lineage: Eukaryota > Fungi > Ascomycota > Sordariomycetes > Microascales > Gondwanamycetaceae > Knoxdaviesia > Knoxdaviesia capensis. The sequence continues at coordinate 383,812 of LNGK01000009.1, read as the reverse complement.
TACCCTGAGCGCATTCAGCTGCAGCGTTCAGAAAAGGTTCTTGAAATGTTCTACCAGACACATGTCCGAGACAACGACTTCTCTTCTGCCTCGGCCGCCCCTGAATTCAGTCTTGAGGTGGTTCCGGCTCTGCTCAAGGCCAAGCCTATCCGAATTAAAGATGCTCACCTCTCCAAGCTCCACACAGCCATCCTGACTACTGAGCCCATTTGCAACCTGTATGTTTCGGGAGTTGGCCGTGGCGGCCGCCTTGGTCTTGGCGACGAAAACACTCGATTCCGCTTCGAGCCCGTCCGTGGCAGTTTGGCCGACTTATCCGTCACCGCCGTTGCATTGGGCCAGGACCACTCCATGGCCATCACCAGTGACGGCCAGCTGTGGACCTGGGGCAGCAACAAGCACCACCAACTCGGGTACCTTCTTCCAACCCCGGCAAAGGCTGATGAGGTGCCGATCAGCACGCTTCCCCGCCAGGTCTATGGCCCTCTCAAAAAGGAAATTATCGAGGGCATTGCTGCGTCATCAGTGCACTCAGTCGCCCACACCAAGGTGTCTTTGTACTGCTGGGGTCGCAATCTTGGCCAGCTGGGTCTCATGGACCCGGACTCGCGATCTCTGGAGTTTCAGAACATTCCCAGGAAGGTGGCAGCTTCGCTTTTTGCTGCCTCGGCTATTGTCCGTGTGGCTGCCATTGATAAAGCTACGACTTGCCTCCTGGATAACCACACCGTCTGCGTGTTCACCAGCTACGGCTACAACATTATCAAGTTCCCGGTCCCTGACCCATTTCCCAATGGTATCCACTACTACGGCAACTCCCATTCCGGTCGCAAGATTGTGAATATTGTGTCTGGCGGAGAAACCATTGCTGCTTTGAATGAGCGTGGTGACATCTACGTGATGAATTTGACAAATGCTGCTGACTCTACGTCATCGTCTTCCACGACAAACCCGTCTAAGATCAAAGGCGCTGTATCGCAGCCGCAGATCATTTGGAACGGCCATAAGGATCGGGCCGTTTCTATGAGTATCGGAGAGCACGGATCGGTCATTCTTGCCACAGGATCCGGCGCTGTGTGGAGAAGAGTTAAACGAGCAACTGCAAAAGATGCCGGCTTGCTAAGCAATGCTGCTGATGGCAAGCGACGAAAGGACTTCAAGTTTGAACGTGTACCGTTCATCACCAACGCTGTCGGGGTTCGTAGCTCAACCTTTGGGGCTTTCTCTGTCATGCGCAAGGATCCCCTGGCCATGGTCGATCGCATCAAGATTGCCGACCAGACCCTTTGGGAAGACCTGCGGCCGCTCCTCAGCCTGCAGGACTTTGAGTCGACCGAGAAAATGACTGAGGAGAGCTTTGCCTTTGGCTCTCCAGCCAGTCTCCAGGGCATGATGGAGCCGTTGTCGTGGGAAATCATGCTGGCTGCTGACCTGGAAGCCGACCTGGAACTGTACTTGCAGAACATGGCCCCAGTGTTCGACGGTTACGATGTCGAGGTGTGCACCACCAGCTGTCCGGATATCCATATTCCCGTCCATGGTTGGGTTCTTGGGGCACGGAGCAGCGTTTTGCGCCGGGCTCTCTCCAAGACGCGCGAAGACGGCGAGGAGGAACTGGAAGAGACTTTCCGCATGAGCTATGTCGAAGATGGAATGTCGGCTCCCAAGGTTGTCATCACCTTCATGGACATGGATATCATGGCTGTACTGAATCTGGTGCTCTATGCATACAGCGACACCGTCATCCCAGCGTGGAACTTCTCCCGTCAGATCCGGTCCATGGCCTATCGCTACCGCCAGATCCGGACCGAGCTCATGAGACTTGCCACTCGGCTCAACATCTCGGGCCTGGAGGCTGCTGCCCGTCTTCAGACGCGGACCAAGAAGTCATTGGATGTTGATATGAGATTCGCGCTCATGGATGAGTCCTTCTTTGACGACGGAGACGTGCTGCTTGAGCTGGACGGCTCGGAGGTTCTTGTCCACAGTGCTTTGCTCCGCCGGCGCTGTGAGTTCTTCACCGGCCTGTTTGATGGCCGTTCCGGCGGTCAGTGGCTCGCAGGGAGACGGGGAGACGGGGTGCCAGATGACCTTGAGTCGGACGGACTTCTGCGGATGGACTTGAAGCACATGAGCCCCGAAGCCTTCAAGTACGTGCTGTTGCACATCTACGCCGATGTCGGCATGGAGCTGTTCGACGATGTGCTGGCGCCGTCAGTTGACGACTTCTCGGAGACGGTGGTTGACGTGCTCAGCATAGCCAACGAATTGATGCTGGACCGACTGTCGCAGATCTGCCAGCTGACACTGGCTAAATTTGTGACGATGCGCAACGTGGCCCATCTGCTCAACGAAATCAGCCCGTGCTACCGCACCGATTTCAAGGACGCTGCGCTCGAGTACATCTGCATGCAGATGGAAGGCATTCTTGAGAACCACCTGCTAGACGACCTGGACGAAGACCTCCTGGTCAAGCTGGACGAGGTGGTGCGCGCAAACCAGCTCGCACTCCACCCATTTGTGCGCAGTGGCCGGGCTCTGCAGCTCCTGCACGACAAAAACCCGGAGCTGATGGCTGATATTGAGGATGAGCATGGCTACCGGGTCCGCGAGATGGCGTGGCGGGCGTCTCTGTCTGTTGCCGCACCCGTCGGCACGGCGTCCCGCCCTGATGAGCGAAAGATGTCGGCATCGCTCGGCAAGATGCGGGTCGGTAGTATGGATGACCGCCTCTCCGGTGCTTTGATGATTTCGTCTTCGCCCACAGCAGAACGCACGCGACGCAGGTCCAAGGCGTCGCGGAATCAGCCGAATAGTCCGCAACTGCGACCGCGGCAGTCCAACAATGACTTGATCTTCAGCATGGATGACGACGACGAAGAGGATGCCCGTACAAGGCCTCAGTCGAGTGTTCTTGATGGACCCCAGCAGCCAACCACTCCGGATCTGCCGTCGACGCCGAAACGGTGGGGTGTTCCAACACCGTCCTCGCGCACAGGGACACCGATCAACGCTACAGATGAGGCACACGCGGCTGGCGGCAGCCCATGGCGCGCACCCGTGCTTCCGATATCCAAGCTCAACCTGTCCGATATCATGTCGGAAACCTCGGGTAGATCTGCACTGTCTGCCGGTCTTGCTGCTGCGGCGTCGTCTGCCGCTTCTGCTTCTGCCTTGTCGTCGTCACTGGCATTGGCAGGCCAAGCCAAGGTGTCGCAAAAGGAACGCAAGAAGCAGTTGCAGGCGCAGGCGGCCGCGGCTGAGCAGGCGCGCAAGCAGCAACATGATCGGGCAAAGGCTGGAATGTCTGCTTGGGATGCGGCGGCGGCGGCCGGTGGTGGTAGTGGCGGTTCCGGTGCGGCGGCGCCGTGGAAGGTAGTGGCGGCCAAGCCGCCGGCGAAGGAGGCCACGGCGCCCATCCCGGCGAAACTGCTGGTCGCGGCCGAAGCGACTTCGTCCGAGGCCAACATCATTCGCCGTGCGGCGTCGCCCGATACGCGGTTCCCGGGACAGCAGCGCCGCGGGCCCAACACGACCGCATCGTCGCCGATAGCCACAGCAAATACCAAAACCCCGCCTGCACGACCAACCCCAACAGCATCTCCAGCAGCCCCCGCTGCACCGCTCGTACCGCACTCGAAGCAGTACCTCGCATCGGCGGCCGCACGGCGTCGCGAAGCCTCTCTGGCGGGCGCGGACGTGTTCGGCTCGACCATGGAGGATATCATGGGCCAGCAGACGCGCGAGCGCGAGAGCGTGCGCGATGCGGTGGCCAAGCGCTCGCTGCAGGACATTCAGCAGGAGCAGGCGTTCCAGGAGTGGTGGGATGCCGAGAGTCGGCGTGCGCAGGAGGAGGAGGCGCGGGCGGCGGCCATCGCTGCTGCTGCGTCTGGCCCGTCGTCTTCTGGACGGGCTGGTGGGCGGAGCAAGCGCGGTGGGGCAGGAGGGCCGAAGATTCGGGGGCCGAGGGGAGGGAATGTCGGCCAAGCTGGTGAGAAGAGCGACCATGGTGCCGGTGGTGCGCCGGCGTCGGCGCGGAGAGGACGCGGAGGCAAAGTGTCCGGCCGAGGGCGGAGTTGAGGTCCGCAGGGGGTGAGAGACTGTGTATTATCATCGTAGAGTCTTTGGTCTCGGCATATACGGGGAGTATATGTATATGGCGGCGGATCACCCGTTTCGTGTTCTTGATTTTGTAAGTTTTTTTTTTGTCATTGCATCGACGATATTCCCCCGGCGTTGGGTGTACATATGCATCTACATATATCTCTTGTTCGAGATGATTTAATCCTAGATTCTGTTTTTTTATTCAAACATCTTCACATTTTGGGAGATGAGCATATGAAGAGAAGAGAAGAAGAGAAGTGAATATGAGTAGTGGAGGATCAAGTAGTTGAGACTGGATCCCCTTCCGGTCTATGGAGAAATGTATAAAACACACCCGACTCTGCAGGCCAGTGTAGTATAATAGTAGTGTATGTGTATCCATCTAGTGCAAGAGACTAAGACAAGATATCACCAGAAACAGATCATAAACAGTCGTTAGAAAAAAAAAGAATAACAAGGAGTTGATGAAATCTCCCCCCGAAAGTGGTCGGATTCCAGCTATCCGCGCCGTGCTTTGCCCAATAAACCCCAAGAAAACCCGCTGTGAACGCCGTGATATATGGAACAATCACACCCAAAAGAACAAAGAAAGAAATGCCGTCGAAGCCAGCCTCAGAAGAAGAGCAAGTGCACAAGTGCACACTATTTAATCTGGTACACAGCGAACATGCACGCCGTGGTGTCATGCCCGAAGCCGGGGATCTTCGGTAGCTGCGTGCTCTCAAACTCGACATGCGCGCGCCACCGCGTCTTCGTGCGCACGCCAACCTCGTTCCACAGCCGCTGGAAACTCAGCTGGTCGTGCAGGAACGCCTCCGAGCCGCCGCGCGCGCGGTTGATCTCCGACGCGGTGGCGTCCAGCCGGCCGACCTGGCGGCCGTACACGATGGCGTCGGTGGTGCCGCGCTTGAGGAAGCTGACGAGCCGCATGGCGATGGCCACCTGCTGGGCCCACGTGAACAGGTGCCAGAAGTTCGAGGCATGGAAGATGGTCGCCGAGCCGAACAGCCGGCGGAAGCGCGGGTCGCACACGTCCAGCAGGTCGGCGGCCACGAAGCAGCCGCCCAGCCGGGCGCGGTCGCGGAACAGCTCGAAGCCGGTGTCGATGAAGGCGGCGCTGATGTCGGTGCCCAGCAGCCGTGCGCGCGGCACGCCGTCGTACAGCAGCTGGCGCAGCGACTGGCCGAGCCCGCAGCCGACATCGAGGAGCACGTCGCGCGAGCCGGGCGCGCGCAGCCGCGCCAGCACCACCTGGTACCGCACGTCGGACCGCGGGATGTCGTACAGGAAGCGCCAGCGGCCGATGCACGGGTAGTGGCCGAGGTCCCAGGCCTTTTTACGCTGCAACATGAGAAAGAAAGAAAGTGGGAGCGGCCCGACACTGTGGTTAGCCGGTACTCGGGCATTTGACTGACGTAGATGACGGCTGGAGTCTCGTTTTCTTTTTCTCCTTGTGTAATAGCAAGAGATTTGGGGGGGAGCAGGGTTGAGCGCGGAGCTGAAGAGGCTCTCTGATGTCCCCAACCCCAGCAACCCCGATCCCGGCGACAAGGGGATCTCATTTCAAAGAGAAGAACAGACGAAAAAAGGACAGACGGTGGTACGAGAAAAGACACTGAACAGTGCACACTGTTGTAGTCTAGATCTCGTTCTGCCTGATCTCAAGCCTTGACTCTTTGACTTACAATGGCATGCAGGTGAGAGTCGACGTCTCGCGGCGGGATCTTGCTGTACTGGTGAAGAATGGCTTTGACGGGATCGATATCTTCAGGAAGATCTTCCTGGTATATCAACCGCCACATCTGCAGGACGTCCATGGCCGAATTCCCGTCTGGCAGGTTTGTTGTCGTCGAGTCGTCGTGTGCCGGTCGATGGTGGTTTAGGGTTATTAGGCCAAGTGCGTCGCTTAGAGCCTCCGGTCCGGGACGGGTGAGCACAGGAGCAGCTGAAAAAAAAAGGTCGAAGCAAGACAGGCAAAGCGCAGGGAGAATGAGGCGTGGTCGAGGAAATGCCGAGAAACAAAAGCAAAGAAACGCAGAAAAAGAAACGAAAAAAGACACCGAGAATTAAAGGGAATATAGTGACAAGCGCCGAGGACGAGCGAGAGGGAACGGAAAAAAATACTGTAAATGTGGGATAAAAGAGGTATAAAAGGTTGAAAGGAGAGAGAAAGCGAGAAATCTGGGCAAGAGTGCGGGTGAGCCAAGTAATAAAGGAACCAATTAATCGGAGATGTGAGCATGAACGGTGGTATCCCGGAGCACAGGATTTGTCGAACTCGTAACAAAGACAACGGGCACAACAGAGTTATGGAGACACACTCTCGTCTCTATGGCTTCTCATGCAAGCCTTTTTGTTGGCGTTTTGAGGAGGGGGGCGTTTCCACCCGTGTCCCCCTTCAATATACCCTCGTCACCTCCCAAAAGCACACCCAGAGAACACAGGTGAGGTGTGGGAACTTGGCAGGATTCTTTTGGGTGGGTTATATTACTCTTCTGTGGGTTGCATTCGGGGCATGTTGTTTGCCATCCTTGGATCTTCGTTCTCCGTGCCGTTTCGTTCTCGGACAGGGGGGGTGGCAGAGTTGTTTATGGAGAGTAACGTAACCAGTGAAGTATTGTTTGGGCGTCAAGAAAAGGAAGAAGAAGAAGAAGAAGAAGAAGAAGAAGAAGAAGAAGAAGAAGAAGGAGGGGGAAATTGGGAGTGTTCGTTCAACCGTGGGACAGAATCGGTTGTTGATAACGATTTCTGAGGGTACACAAGGAAGGCAAGATAAAGACGCAGAGCTGAACGGAGGTGCGAAGCTTTTAATCGAGATGAGAACTCAGACTGTGCGTGTGCTGTGGGTTGCAGTTATGACTCGTAAATATGCACCAGTTTCTATTTACAGGCTGTGAAATTGCCTGTCAGCGTCGGAAATCTCGACAATACCGAGAATCTTCCAAGTGGTGGGAAGGAGAGAAAAAGACTCCATCACGGACCAGGGTCCCAGCAAGTGAAAATGTGATCACTCAATTCACAAAAGGTTGCAGGGAGCGGCGGCCTTTTTGTGTAGGATGTGTTTGTCTCTCGAATTCACCTGCGCTGCTTTTGGGTTGGGAGGGCCCACGGGATCGACGCCTGCACGGGGGAATAAAGGCCCCCCAAGGCACGGAAAAAGGGATTGTCGCAGGAATGTAGAAACCGTACACGATGGTGCGACCGGACTTCCCTCATGAGAACGAACGAACGAACAAACGATGTTGATTGAGGCACAGAACGAGGTGATATCAGGGTGGATGCAGAAAAACGGGGACTGGAATTCTAATACTCCGGGGTCCTTGAGGATATAGAGACAGACAGACAGACAGACAGACGGAGCTGACAAATGGACGGCGAAGATGCGATTCTGGAAGAATAGATAGAAGAAACAACTGATATTGAATTATCCGGATAGTGAAGAGCCGTATATCGCCATGCAAATGAGGCTCGGGTCCGCTACATCGCGACATATGTGCAGAAGAGGGAAAGAGCAATCCAGACGGAAGCAGGGCAGGAGCTCGAAATAGATTTCTTCTCCCGTGTTCGATCCGTGCCAACAGGAAAGGAAAGTGCGACCCAGGCCGGCGAGTTCCAAGAACAAAGCCGCTCTCGGCCCTTGCCTTCCTTCCTTTTTCCACCCCACGGACGGACGTGGGAGCAGCAAATAAGAGATGGCGGGCGATCTATCGCGCGAAAACGACCGAGCTAAAATATACTCTATCCTGCGAGGAGGGAAAGAGCCGGCGTAAAACAAAATTGCATCCACAAGCAAGCCGGATAATCGCCCCACTCGAAATTCCGAGGTGGTGATCATTTTTTCCTTGCACACAGTTGGTGCTTCATCTTCAAGTGCTGTTACTTTACTGTGACTGTACGATTCGAGTCAGAGTGGGAATACCGACATATACTGTACAGCTAAAACACCGGTGAGAGGAGCCGGTCCAGTCAACTGGATCGCGGCCTTAGACAGAGACAGAAGAGTCCCTAGAGAGCACGAGATTTACACGGCAAATCCAAGGAAATCCACAGATTATCCGCTATCACCTTTCGAGCTATCCGCCAAAGATGGGGCAAACCGCGGGCCATCGTCCGCTGATCCGGAGGCTGATGCTTGTTCGGTTACGTACTGTACTGTCCTTAGTGGCCGCACCTAGATGGACACAGAACTGACACGGACAGACATCAAGCAAAGCCCCCTCTGTCCGCTCCAAGGATATAGGCTGTTATCATAAGTGATTTACGGAGGATGGCTTTCTCTTTTTCGTCTGGGAAAAAGCTACCGAACCTGACAAGTATCGGCCGACGATCCGTCTCTCTCTCTCAGCCCACCTGTTCAGCTTCAACCCATCGTCACAGTTCTGGACCAGCTTGGCTTTTCCTAGGCTGTCCGATCCTCGTGCAACATTATCACTTGTGCATGCCTACACACAACGATGCAAGTGAAGTCATTTCCCTTCCTCATCCAGAAAAGATATCCACATTCTCACCCCCTTTTCCCCTACAGCTTCTCACACCTGAAGATAAGAAGAACCCGACAAGGCTTTACCAATACAAGCACGGAGTAACCGACCAGTTGAGAAGTGAGAAGTGAGAGCCTGTCGCACAAACCTTGCTGGACCCAGCTTTCCCCGTCCCGAATAGCTTGTGCTAGATGGTGGTTACACACACGCTATCTCCATCCAAAAAGTCCCACCGCACAATCTTGCGCCTTTTGCCTAGAGCCCGCGACGGGCGAGGGAGTTTTTTTGCTGCGGCAAAACACCGGCCGGATTATGCCCCCTAAATCCGTGGTTTTCTGGCCTATTGTCAGGGATTCATTCTTTGGATACTCACATTATACCCTAGGATTGATCACTGGGGTTAACTTTCGTAAATCACCCTCTAACGGAGTGGCTCGTTGGCGTGGAGGAGTTCCACGGGCTTTCTCGGACTTTATACAGGACAGCATAGTGCACATGATGAGTTCAAGGCGTTCTTCAATACTCCGTTGGTTAAAGCGACCTACTGTACAGTACTCACTCATCATTCTGGCTCTATCTTCATATCCCATGGCTAGCTGAGAAGAACCTCGGTCATTCACTATCACTGATTCTCACCCTTGGTGAGAGAAAAACGACCTGTCCATTTTTTATCATTTTTTTCTTTTAGTGAAAACATTCCCCTGCCAGACCCCGTTAAGGGCCGGCTTTTCCACTCCGACGGAGCACCCAAGCCAGCCAAAAGCCCGCGCTGTGCCTCATCCCGCTCCTCAAGCCTGCGGACTCATAAAATCCTGGCATAGCAGCGCATAAAACATGCATATGTCACCTCGAAAGTCTCTGCTGCTTGCGATAAAAACTCACGGGAGAGTAACCTGCCCGCGGGCCTCCGGCTGGCTCTCGCTCGCACGCATATCACCGGGGACCAGCCCAAAAACGGGCCTCTGGTTTGTGCGAGCAGAAAGAATCTTGGGCTTTTCGGCAGCTTTGCCCCTTGTACTTCCCGAAATTGGCTCCAGTCCAGTCTTTTCACCCTCTGCCCCTGCAAATTGTTCCCCTGGCTTCCCCTGCTAGTGGTGGATATGAAGTCACTGTAACTCGCAGGTACTGGGGTAAACAACCAGATAGCTTCTTGCGTGTTGAAAAGTCACTCTAGGTCACGAATCCGATGTGGAGATTTCTCACGAAAAGCAAAGCTGGCCGCTGAATGATGCCCAGCAAACTCCGCAATTGCTTGATTCGGTGCATCCTGGAGAGAAATACTGTGATAAACCCCGTTGGAGGTTTCATGGTGGCCACCGCCTTTTCAAATAGGAATGCCGGAGTTTGATATCCATTTCGTATTACTCCGTTTAGGGGCGCATATAGGTGTGTTTATGTACATTAAGAGAAAAACCATTCCATAACCTCCAGACCAACACGCTCCCTCTAGTGAAGCCCGTCCAACAGGCCGTAGTGGATTGTCCCGTTGAGATAGTCCGCCAGCTCGGCGTTGAACAGGTCGCTCGGGAAGTCGGTGATGAGCGGACGCAGATCGTCGTCTTCCGGCTCAGTGGACGACCGCCGTGAAGAGCGTGCCAGTGCATTCGCCACAGCCGACGGCATCTCGGTAAGTGCGGGTTCGTCCGCGGACGGCCGTTCCGGCAAGTCAACAACCATTCCAGCGCTGAAAACGGCGTTCCTGGGAGGACTAGTCGCCTCTATCGTGTCCGGTTGCTTGTTCGTTACCCGCCGCAAAACCTCTTCCCAGCGCGCACTTGCGGGCCAGGCTGTGTACAGCTCACTCAGGATCCGCAGAGTGCCCAGTGCCATCTCTTCGGCCTCGACCGGAGAGACATGGGGGCACAGCGACGGGTTGTGCCACAGCGAGGAGGCCAGAGACCCACACATATACACACAGAACACGAGGATGGCCGGGAAGCCTTCGTCGGGGGTGCGCATGGAGAAGTAGGCGGTAACCTGCTCGTGGAGCTCGACGACGTTGTCGAACAGATCATAGGACACCCGTTGCCAGGCGGCGGCGTCTGGCGAGGACGGGCTTCGAGGGGTGGTGGGCGCGAGGGCGGCAATCATTTCGTCAAGGTACACGCGGCGGATGACAATGTTGGACAGCCGCAACACCATCACCACCGAGAGATACGCGAGGTGCAGGCCCTCCGACCGCCAGCCTCTCAGATTCCACAGACTCCAGCGGTGTCGCACCGGCAGTGTGGCTTCCCAGCGCCGGAGCGAGTCGGTGATCATGGCGAAGGTGGTCCCTCTGACTCCGCCCGACATGGCATCTCTCGTCGCATGTCGCGCCACGCGGCCCCATAGGCTGTGCGCTTGGATGAGGGTTGCGAAGAGGCAGCGGTCCGGGCGGATAGCGAGAGCAGGATCCTGTTGTGCCGGGGGTGTTCCGTCGAGCGCAGCTCGCGCGGTCGGAACCGCCCCGAACGAAAAGTCGGCTTCGTTACAGGGCAGGAGGGCAGTGCAGTCTTCGAGAGACAAGGGCGCAGGCGTAGATGTTCCCGAGTGCAGGTTTTCCTGCGAATATATCATCCAGAGGGTTCGTCGCGCGGACTCGAGCCGCACCGCATGGTCGGACGTGACAGAAGATGAAGTGCGGTGACTAACAGCCGGCGATGGAGCCGCTGCGGATAGAGGCAGCATGGCCGAGGCGGATATGTGGGGCGTGGGTGTCGAAGAAGCGACTCGGGTGGCTCGCGACGTGGCACCCGGCATAGCGGCCCTGGCCGGAGTACCTGGAGTATTCCCCGCCGAGGATGATATCGTCGTCGCGGCCGGACCAACAGAGTACGTGTCCTCCTTGTGCAGCCGGAGCAACAAGGCCATACGCAGAGCCACAGCCATATCAATGGCGCTCCGATCACGGTCCGAGTTACCCCATTCAGCAATCGACAGCAGGAAGAAGGCCTGGGCGCGCTCCAAAGACGGCGCGTACATTTCCACCAGCGCCTGCGACTGGGCCAGCGCCAGGAAGTGGTCGGTGGCCGCGGTGCGGGAGCCGTAGCGCCGCACAAGGCTCGGGGTGAATCGCGAGGAGATGGCGAGCAGGCAGCTCAGCAGAAACCTGTTTGCTTCATCCGGGGCCTGCACCAGCCGTTCGAGAAACAGCGACCGCGGCAGAAAGCCCAGTTGGAAGTAGCACGTCACGAACGTTCGGCACCCATCAACGACCTCGTCGTGTGGAGGCCATCCGCCCAGTGTCCCCGGCGGTGGGAGCCGGCGGCCCACGGAGCTCGACGCCGGGAGAGGGCGAGAAACGGGGGGAGACGACAGCGGCTGTGTCGGCCGGGTAGGCCTCCGGCGGAACTCGCGGTCGACATCACGTTCGCCCCGCTCCGGAAAGGCACAGCTGGCCGCCGTGTCCGGTCCGGCGGCCGCACAGCCCTGGCACGGCGTCCGGCCGTGGTCGTGGATGCACTTGTTGCGCAGCCGGCGGCAGCGGCGGCAGGCCCGCGTGCCGCGGTGGCGGGGGGGTTTGTATGGCGGAGGGCCCGGCAGATCTGCAAGGGGCGGCGGCGCCGCCGATGATGAGGTTATTCCCGAGCCCGATGCTGCCGGGAGAGAAGACGACGACGACCCTGGCCAATGCTGCATGGTACCTGCAGATGGTGAGGCCATGGTGGAGATCGTCCGCTCTATTAGTGCTTGATGTGTGACGATGTTGACTGCCGCGGCGGCAACAAGGGCAAGAAGGGCAAGGAGAACGCCACAGGGGGGGGCGGATTTGTCCCTGTGTCGGCTATATATCGGCCGGCTATCTTATTTGCCCCGAAGCTAAATGCTGTACCTACGCCACGCTCCCCACTGTAGAATTCAAGTGTGAGGTCTACGCTAAGAGACATCTCCGTATTATCTCCGGCTCGCTTTCCACCTTCTGGCATCCATGGAACTCTGCGGCAGTGGATCGCATATAGCTACCGACTACGTTGCTGCTTCGTGAGCATGTTCACATTTTGCATTGTGTGGTCGCCACATACTCTACTCGGCGATAACTCCCGTTACCATCTTGCATTCACATTCGCATCTGCTTTGCTCTGTATTTATGCGTTTATTTGCAATTTCTGTTTATGGACAATTTCTAAGATGCTCTGTAGATGCTGTGTACTCGTTCTCTACATCCCCCGAACCAAGATGATGTCAAATGCAATGTAAAATGATAATACTCCTGAAAACGCTCATGAATCATACAGACAAAAAAGCACAGCAATCCCCTCCGTATCACTCTGCTTCCTGTGTTACCTCCACCCACTTCTCCTCCTTCGATTCCTCCTTTGCCTCCTCCTTCACCTCGTCCTTCACTTCCTCCTGAGCCTTCTTCTCCTCCTTGGCCCCCTCTGCCTCTCCATATGCTATGCTGGACGCACCGACCCGGGCCAGAGCCGCATTGACATCGGTCAGTCTCTGCAAAAAGTGCGGCTTGTACGCAGCCCGCTGCGATGCTGGTGCCGGCTGGGCATCACCAATAACGTCCTTGGCCACAACAAGGGGCACGGTGATGTGCAACATGAACGCAACCGTGTCCTGGCACACCCGCTCAGGGACGAGGTCCACCGTTGTCGCCGACAGCCACGTGTCGTAGGTTTCGCCATGCGGCATGTAGCTGGCCTCGTAGCTCAGACCGCCGGGCTCCAGCGAGTGGGCGCTGCCGCCGTAGCGGCCGTAGATGAGGCCCATGACCTCCGAAGACATGTTGCGATGGTAGTACGGCGGACGGAAGGTTCCAGACGTCGGAATCCACTTCGGAGTGAACACCAAAAGATCAGTCAGCGGCACCCCCGGCACGGTGGACCGCACGGTCAGCACGCTGTACACGGTGGGATCGGCCTGGTCGTGCTCGACGTTGGCCATGTTGATGAACTTCTCGGTGGCGTACTTGTACGGCACAAGGTTGCCCCGCCACGCGACGACGTCAAAGGGCGAATGGTCCTGGCCACTCGTAAACAGCTTGCCGAGGAGTTTGTACATGACCTCCCACGGCTGCTCGTCGACGTCGAAGGCGGCAACGGGACTCTCAAAGTCGTTGGGCAGCGCCATGCCGTTGGACCCCATGGGCCCGAGCTCGGGAAGCTCGTAGTGAGCCCCAAACACTTCTTGCACGTACCCCCGCGAGGGACCGTCGGGCAGCAGCACGCGGTACCGCAGGCCGGCCTGGATGACGACAATCTCGCCCGGCCGCACCATGAGCCAGCCCAGTTCTGTCTGAATCTGCAGGCGGCCCTGTTGCGGCATGATAAGAAAGTCGCCGTCGTTGTTGCAGAACGCCCGCCGGTCCATGCTGCGGTTGGCCGTGTACATGTGCACGGCGATGCCTTGGCGCAGCGTCGGGTCTCCTTGGCCAGCCACGGTTCGCAGGCCCTCGACAAAGTCCTTGGAAGAGTCAGCAGCCGGCAGAGTGAACGGATCCCACGCCAGCTGGTCCGGCACGACCTTCATGCTGTCGTTGGTGGGCAGGAAGCTGGCATGCAGCCGCGGGTTGACCGCGTCGGCCGGCTCCAGCGGGCCGTGAGCCACCGACGGCCGCATGCGGTACATCCAGACATGCTGGATGCCGGAGCGCGGCAGCACGACAAACGAGGAGCCGTTGAGCTGCTCGGAGTACAGGTCAAACGCGCATTTCTGCGGCGCGTTCTGGCCAAGCGGCAGCGCGCCGGGCACGGCCTCGGAGGCGAAGCGGTTGCCAAAGCCGGTCTGGTAGATGTAGGGGTCGGCGGCGGTAGGGGTGGTGACGAAGGCCGACCGGGCAAACGTCGACATCGGCCTCGGCGCGGGAACCGGTGCCAAGGCGGAAGCAGAGACGGACTCCATGTCTTGTTGTGTGAGGAAATGAGAAGGGGAAAGGGGGCAAATGCCAAGAAGAGACAAGATAGAGAGATGATAGATCGAAGCCCAGAAAGGAAAGGCACACATGCAATCTTGGACAGAAGGAACTACGAAGAGAGCAAGATGGAAAACCAGGTATATACTCAAGACTCAGACTCGGGAAAAGGAAATGGCCGACGGCTTTCCCGTATAAGTAAACGCAAAAAAAGGAAAAGCCGAAGAGAGCCGCCGATCGTCAGATAGTTCAACACCGTCAGGAACCCAACAGTGAGAGAAAGAGAAGATGCAATGGGGAAAAACAAACGGGCAAGAGCGGCACCCAACGGCCGGTGCGTTTGGAATGCACTTCTCGGTTGCCGGAAGTTGCCGGACGGGAGCCAGCCGCGCTAGCGTCCTTCCGGGAACAAGCGTTATCGCGTGTTATCAGGGTCTTGCCGGCGGCAACCAGAGCTTTTGCATAGTGTGGTTTCAAGAACCGCCCGCTCCTTCTCTCGGTTCGTTTACCCCCCCACGTCCGGCTTCTTCCCGAACCCACGACATTCTGCTCACATCGCATTTCACCCATTTCTGCTTTCCCTTCGTCACCGACCGGCTTTCACGCCGGCTGACCAACCACGGCTGTGATATATCTCAGCGATGACGGACGGGCTTTGTGGAAGTCTCAGCAGTCACAAGCACATTGACAATGCTCTACATTAATTGAGAAGCGACGCAACAAGTCCGTCTGTTCGCTGACTCTTGCCTGTCTATCTATCTCCTCTTCTCCTCCTGTCCATACATTATCAACCTTATCATGGCTTTGATAGAACTTGTGTCTGGCCTGGCGGCCCTGCCGCCTTCCATGGTCATCTTGCCCCTGGCCCTGGCCCTCGCTGGCTTCCTCGTTCACCGCCACCTGGCCTTCAACCGTCGCCGCGCCGGTCTGCCCCTGCCGCCCGGACCCCCGGCCGAGCCCGTGCTGGGCCATCTGCGCGTCATCCCCGCCGCCAACCCGGAGTACAGCTACATGAAGTGGTCGGAAGAGTACAAGAGCGATGTCCTGGGCTTCCACATCCTCGGCCAGCCGGTCATCGTGCTCAACAGCGCGCGCGCCGCCATTGACCTGCTGGACAAGCGGGGTGCCAACTACTCCGACCGGCCCCGGTTCGTTCTCTTCGAGGCCATGGGCTTCAACCGCACCCTCACTTTCCTGCAGGCCGGCCCGGCATTCCGGCTACACCGCCGCATCCTCCAGAAACGGTTCCAGAAGAGTGCCATCACGGTCGACCAAGCCCTGCAGACCAGCGAATCCCATCAAATGCTGAAGGGCTTGCTGGCCACCCCTGAAACGTGGGAACTCGTTCTGCGCCGCTTCGCCACCGCCATTGTGCTCGGCATTGGCTTCGGCATCGATATCAAGACCGACTCCGATCCCTACATCCAAATGGCTGAGGACGCCTCGTATGCGCTCGGTCACGGCGGCGCTCCGGCCGGCACTCCCGTCGACTACTTCCCTGGTCTGCGCTGGCTGCCCTCGTGGATGGTCGACCGCTCGCTGCGCTTTGCCCGCACATGGCGCTGGGCCATCCGTAAGCTGCACGAGGCGCCGTACCACGCCGTGGTGGCCGGGTCGGAGGAAGGCACGTCGCTGATCCACGGCCTGCTCGCCCAGCGACAGAGTCAGCTCCGCACGGGCGCCGAGCCCGAGCTGAGCGAGGACGACATCAAGGGTGCGTCGGCGGCGGTGTATGCGGCCGGCCAGGACACCACATGGGCCACCTTGGTGGTGCTCATCCTCAACATGATCCGCAACCCCGCGGTCCAGAGACACGCCCAGCAGGTGCTGGACGACGCCCTCGGCGACCGGCTCCCCACATTTGCCGACCGGTCCCGGCCGGAGCTGGCCTACATTGAGCACATCGTCAGCGAGACGCTCCGCTGGTGCCCGGTGTCCCCCGTTGGCGTGCCTCACCGCACCGTCGCCGATGATGTGTACCGGGACATGTTTATCCCGGCGGGAGCGTATGTGTACGCCAACGCCCGCGCCATCACCCACGACCCCAACGTCTACCAAAACCCGGACATGTTCGAGCCCGAGCGATACGCCCGCGGCGAGCCGCTGCCGGTCGGCCAGTTCGGCTTTGGTCGGCGCATCTGTGTGGGCCAGCACCTGGCGCAGGCGAGCGTGTGGATTGCCGCGGCGTGTCTCCTCAAGAGCTTCACGCTCAAGGCGGTCGACGGCGACAGCCAGGTGACGTGCGACAACAACGCCGTGCAGCTGACCGATGGGCTGACCAGCCATCCGAACCACTTTGGCTGTGTGTTTGAGCCGCGGGCCGATGTGGAGGCGCTTATCAACAGTGCAGCTGCGTAAGGTGGTGGTAGAAGGTGAAGAAGATGGGTATGATCTATGGCGGGACAAACTGGCTTCAAGTTGATAGACGGATACGGATCAGCACGCGCATGGGGCTTTGGATTTGGGTTGGACTTTTACTCTGCTGGCTTGAGGTTAGCTTATACGGCGTGGACTCGATGTATTACTCCAAACAATGTTTTTCTTCATACATGCTTCTCTGCGAGCGAAGTCTTTTCGAGTGTGCGAAAGTAGCCTCTCAGATGCTGTCCAGTCTCACACTGTATGTGGGGCAGTAGTCCGTCAACCAGGCAGTTGTTTTCTTGCTGTTGTTTCTTCATTCTTTATGTGGTATCTACTACCGGCTCCTGCGAAAGGCTGAGTCCAAGATTGCAGTCCACGTCATCCACACTCAGATGTTCACCCATAGACACTTGACCCCGATCATGATGTGGTTCTGGTCCTGTATTCATTCTCCCGATGTCTTCTCCTAAGCTTTGGCTATGACCACCCTGCCGTCAGGCGCTTCACGGCCTCCTCTTCCTCCACCACGTCTGCGTACTTGGCGTCCAAATCAAACAAGTTAGCCGACTGGATCGCTGCCGACCGGTCTCCACAGGCAGCTGCCACCACCATCGGCCGGAACCCGCTCTGCATGGCATCCAGCGTGGTCGCCCGCACACAGCCGCTGGTGCTGACACCGCAGACCACGACGGTGTCGACGCCCTTGACCGCCAGTTCCGTGGCCAGCGTGGTGCCGAAAAACCCGCTGGCATACCGTTTAGCAACGACAATATCCCCGGCGACCGGCGTCAAGGTTGGAGACACAAAATCCGCCAGGCCCTGCTTGTGCAGCTCGCTGCCCACCCGCCACACCTCCAGCGTCTTGGCCTTCTGCCAGAACAGCCCGGCGTCCGACATGTCGGGCTGCGTGTATTGCACCACGGTCCACGCCACCGGAACCCCGCCGGCCCGGGCGGCTTCGACGAGTCTCTCGGCCGATGCGGGTACGTTCATGGCCGGCGGATGCCCCGAGAGGTCCAGGGGCGAGCCGGGCGTCCAGTAGGCTTTGCAGATGTCAATCAAGAGCAGGGCCGGCCGCTTGCCCCAGCCCATTCGGCAGCCGTAGCCGGAGGCGGCGTAAGATGCAGCTTCTGAGGAGAATTCCATGGGAGTTGTGGAAGATTGGTGAGTTTTGCTGGTGAGGAAGTAAAGATTTGAGAGAAGTATATGGAGTAGTGAATGATGACAGTGAGATATGTTTTGGGGGGATTCGAAGGCTGTGAGGCTATCGTTGGCATCAAGGAGGACGTATGAGTGAAATTGGAACTGAGAATTTGAGCGAGATAACGCAGTAGACATTCAACCTGTTCGACTTCGAGGTGACACTACAATGTTCCCGATGATGTATGAAGTTGCACGCAAGCCATGTTTTCTGTCGCCATACAAGGACCCCCCTGGGCGAGCTCCGTTCTCGGGCTGACTTACACCCAGCTTCAGGGCCTAGCCCGTCATCCAGGGCGATGTTGGGCACTAAGCGTATTAGTGATGCGGGCGCTGGCATTGGCTCCTCAGGGTTTGCTCGGAGTCTGCAAAGGCGAATTTCCTAGCCACTATTCCGGCAAATTCCTGTAGAGAGCCGGCAACCGTCGGGCAATTCCTCCAGTGCCACTTTGAATGAGAGGAATCCCCGGATGTCTGTGCATATTTTTGCTGGTATGAGATGAGATAGGTGTATTTGCGATGTCATGAATGGTATCGCGGTTTTCTTTTAGTTTAGTTTTGCTTGCAGACTTGAGTCTTGGTTCTTATCATCGAAACACAATCACACACAGCCTGCCACCATGGATCGCCAAGTCTACCAGCCCCTTCATCCCAAACTCCGGCCTCTCTTGGACCCCCAATACGTCGCCTTCCACGATGCCCACATGCAGTACGTGCAGACCGACGACTCCAAGGTCTGGGACGGCAGCGCCCGCTCCCAGCCGTCGCTCCCTCCCGGCACGTTGGATGTAGTGCCGGTTGGATCTGTTGAAGACATCGAGGTGGCCACCCTCGATGGGTTGTCGACGTTCCCCGTCCGGGTGTTTACGCCCGCGTCCGAGCCGCCGCCGTCCGGATGGCCAATCTTCGTGTGGTGCCATGGCGGAGGATGGGCTATTGGCGGCATTCAGAGCGAAAATGACTTTTGCACCCGCGTGTGTCGGGATGCCGGCGTGGTGGTGTGTACTGTCGGGTACCGGCTAGCCCCGGAGCATCCGTTTCCGGCCGCCGCCGACGATGCCTATGCCGCGCTTAAGTACTTCTCGTCTCCACCAGGGGCCGCGAAAGTCCGAGGCGATGCATCACGCATCGGAGTTGGCGGCACCTCTGCCGGTGCCAATCTGGGTGTCGTGGCCGCGCTTCGGCTGCTGGAAGAGGACTCGTCCAAGAAACTCCGATGTTGCGTGTTGATTGTGCCCGTGGTGGACAACACGGCCACAGCCGAGACGGCGTGGAAGCCAAACGCCGCGACCGCGCCCTGGCTGACTCCGAGCCGCATGCTGTGGTACCGGCGAATGTACATGCCCGACGTGGCTGACTGGAGCCACTGGCACGCCTCGCCGAACCTTGCTGCTGCCGAACTTCTCCAACTGATGCCACCCACCTGGATTTCGGTGTCGGAACACGACCTGCTGGCGCCCGAGGGAGCTGCTCTGGCACAGCGACTTACACAATTGGGCATCAAGACAGAATACCACGTGTTACCGGGCTGCACGCATTCTATACTAGCCCTAGACGGGTAAGTTTCCTCTTCCCTCGGATACCTTGTTCAACTCACTAACTCGCATAAACAGAGTTATGGACAAGGGGAGAAAGTTGGTGGAGGATGCTACTGCTTTCATTCATGCGAGTTTGTAATTGCTTCGGTGAAACGAAGATACCAATGATTTCCTGATATAATGCTTCCAATCCAAGTTCGTGTTCGCTATCCGTGTATCTCTATGCAGCCTTTGCCCAAAATCAATGCAAGCCATACCAATGTTCAAATCACAGTGTACTCCCAACCGCCTTCTAAAAAGAGTCTGCCGTTTGGAAGAGTAAGCTTGTCTATAGTCCCTCCTCCTTGTCTTGCGCAATCTCGCGCGCCCTCCGCCAGCGGGACCCAATCTTGATCTCGATGTACATCAACACCAGCATACTCGCGCTGATGCCACCCCAGAAGACATATGTCCATCTATACGAAAGAGCGTTGGTCATCCTGTCAATAACAGCCACTAACACCGTCGCCAGCAGACACCGCACAAGGTTAGTGCACGCCGTAACCGACGAGCTCCGCGACTGAAGCACGTCAATCATGAGGGTCATGGTAGTATTGAGGATGGAGATGGACGTCCAGCCGAGGATGAACTGCAGAACTAGAGACACAGCAATGTGCGCTTTATACTCCATGCAAAACCCCCAGCCAACAACACAGGCCGTAAACACAACCAAGTGGACCGGCATGGTGCGCAGCCGCGCCCATTCCCGCGGAAAGTCGGCGGGGTGGGCCAGAGTTTCCTGCGGATACCGTCTCTTGACCCGGGCAAAGTCCCAATCCAGAAACTTGCCCGTGGTGGTGCTACCGACAATCATGCCGCCGCCGGTGGCTAGGTAGCACAGCCCAATGCTGGTCTCGTCGAGAAAGGGGTAGATGGTGGCAAACGACGACGAGATGGTGGCCGTGATGGTGTAGTTGATGCTGTAGACGACACCGGTGAAGAAGAGCGTGATGGAGATGTCCGGGTACAGGAAGATGCCGAACGGATTGGCCGAGACTTTGCGGGCTGAGGGGGTGCCCGGGATGGTCTTGACCCTCCGGCCGAGGACAGGAACCAGCGGGCGGTAGATGCCGGTGAGAGTCACACTACCATTGCCGGCGATACTCCGCATGGTCTCGGGGAGGAAGAGAACCACCAGCAAGAGGCAGACCGCGGCCATAATGACCAGAAACCAAAAGATTGACCGCCATCCGAGGCTTTGCGACAACACACCGCCAATGGCCGGGCCAATACACGGAGCCAGCATGGGCCCGAGATTAAAGTAGCCGAAGTAGCCACCGCGCTCGTCGGCCGTGGAAATGTCTCCAATTACGCCGGCGCCGAGGGCAATGGTGCTCGCACACCCGGCAGCCTGTAACAGCCGCAGAACAATCAACAGCCAAAAGGCGTTCGTGGGACACAGGGCAAGGCCAATGCACGCGCCCACGAGGATAGTGAGACAGATGGCAAAGATCGGCCGGCGTCCGTACTGGTCAGACAGTGTGCCCCAGAGCATGGGCGACACGCCCTGCATCAGTAGATAGGCTGTCACCGTCTGGTTCATGGCCTCGGTCGACACCGAGAACACCTTTGCCAACGTGGGCAGCGCCGGGAAGTAGATGTTGGCCGGCAGAGGGCTGTAGAGGCCGGTGACGGCCACTAGGCCGACCATGCACCACTTTTCGTGCAGTGTGTAGACATGATAAGGCTGTGGTGGTGGTGGTGGTGGTGGTGATCGTGAGGCTGCAGGATCTTCAAGGACGCCATTTGGCGGTGAAGGAGGAGCTGAGGCTTCCGGGTCGGCGGCGGCGGCGGCCATGGCTGTGGTCACGGTGGATTTTGTGATCTCCTGGTGATGACTGAAGGCTGCATGTGAAAGGAAGTAATTTGCATGATAAGAAGCATTGTGGCTTTGATCCAATTTTTTTCCTGAAGGGGGGGTTTTTTTTTTTTTTTTGAGGCCGTGAATACAGCGGAGCCGGTTTCCGGTCCGCCGGTGCCGGAGTGCGGCGGTAGTCAGACCGTAATTGTCGTGGCTATTGCATTTCCCTGTAGCCACTGTAGTCACCCGAGTGCCGGAATCTCGCTACAAGATCAACGGCAAGTTTCTATGACTTTTCCTTTCAATTTCCTGTAGTCAGTTGCCACATCGCACAACTCCTTTGGTGTATTTGCCCCCGCTATCATCCCGACGATATCAGTTGCCGGTGGATGCCTGTAAGCAGCCGCGAACCGGCAATTGATAGAAGCTAACCTTTGGCGGGAGATAAGATAAACGAAGATCCGAACAACACCCGCTGGGGAACTAAAAGAGTAGCTGGGACATAGCGGCTGCCACACAGCCGGATCCAGACCACAGACCGCTCGCCGATTAGCAACAGTGCCGCTTTTTTCTGACTCGTCCAGCTAAAATTCAAATCTGCCATCCCACGCCGCCCCGCCGTATCTTGCGGCTGCTTGTCGATTTCGACCCCTGCGATATCATTTCGATATCACCAATCCCACGCGGCCGTAACCATATTCCCGTGGCTATTATATCAAGCAGCCCTCGCATCCATGGCGCGACTATGACGGCTTGAGTTGAGAGGAGTCATTCGAGTTCATTCCCCCTCCAAGTCTGCTGAACATTCTTCCTTTTCCGTGCCTTCAGTCGTCCCTTGTCGTCGTCGCCGTCGTCGTCTGTCCTTCCCCAGACGTGCAGTGACTCACCCCCTCTTCTTCCGTCCACCTTCATTTCCACACGATGGCCGACATTGAGGCGCGTGGCGCATCCGCCGCTCCCATGAAGTCGGAAAAGGAGGCCCACGCCGGCTCGTCCTCGGCGCCCAGCGAGGACGATTTCGCGGCCGCCGACAGCACCGTGGTCTCGCAGCCGCAGCCGTGGCGCAAGCGCGCCGTGGCCTCCTTCATGGCCAACACCATGGAGACCGCGCTGGCCGGGCCTGTGCCGGTTGAGAAGCGCACCGACAAGCGCGCCTACACGGCCTTCACGCTGTGGTTCACGCTCAACTGCAACATCCTGCCCATCACCTTCGGCATGCTGGGCCCCGAGTTCGGCTGCTCGCTGCGCGACTCGGCGCTGATCGTGCTCTTCTTCACGCTGCTGACCGCCCTCGCGCCCGCCTACTTCTCGACCCTCGGCAACCAGACCGGCATGCGCCAGATGATGCAGGCGCGCTACAGCTTCGGCCGCTACATCGTCAGCATCCCCGTGCTCTTCAACATGGCCACGCTGACCGGCTTCTGTGTCATCATGGTTGTCATCGGCGGCCAATGCCTGACGGCCGTCAGTGGTGGCAGCCTCAGCCCGTACGTCGGCGTGGTGGTCTGCTCCGTCGTTGCCCTCGTCGTCTCGTTCTGCGGCTACAAGGTGCTCCATATCTACGAGGCCTATTCGTGGGCTCCGGCTCTGCTGGCCATCGTTGTGGCCACCGGCTGCGGCGGCAAGCACCTCAAGGAGCAGACCGTCGTCGAGACGTCGCCGCCCGCGTCGATTGTTTCGTTCGCCATGGTTGTCGCCTCGTACATGCTCCCGTGGGCCTGCATTGCCAGCGACTTTTTCACCTATCTCGACCCCAAGGTCAAGGCTCGCACCGTCTTTGCCTACAGCTATGCCGGTCTTGTCTTGGCCACCGTCCCGCTCATGACCCTGGGCGCTGCCATTGCCGGCGCCATTGCCCAGGTCCCGTCCTGGTCCGAGGCCTACGACAACAACATGGTCGGTGGCACGCTCGACGCCATGCTCTCCCCGGCCGGTGGCTTTGGCAAGTTCATGACCGTGCTCTTGGCTCTGTCCCTGATTGGCAACATTTCGGCCACCAGCTACGCCATCACCGTCAATTTCTCCCTGTTCATGCCCATCCTCGGCCGCGTCCCTCGTCCTCTGTATGCCGTGCTGCTGTCGGCCATCATCATCGGTGTCGGCATTGGCGCCTCCAAGGACTTCTACAACAACCTCAACAACTTCATCACCCTCATCGGCTACTGGGCCTCAGCCTTTATTGCCGTCATTCTCGTCGAGCACCTCGGCTTCCGCAAGCTCAACTGCCACAACTATGATCCGGCTGACTGGGACACTGCCTCTCGCCTGCCGCTGGGCCTTGCCGCCATTGGAGCCGCTCTCTGCAGTGTCCCCCTTATTGTGCCCAGCATGGACCAGGTGTGGTATGTCGGTCCTATTGCTAAGACCACGGGCGATCTGGGTTTTGAGTTTGCCTTTATTGTTACTGCCCTGCTCTATGGGCCCTTCCGCATTCTCGAGAAGAAGTTTTCCGGTCGTTAACCGGCGGTGATTTGTGTCTGTAATTCGACGGTAGACTCTTTCTTTTCTTGGTTCCCCTAGTTTTATTTAGTTTTATAATTCCTTCCTCTCTTTATACCACACATTCTGGATTTTCTCAGGAGAATACGCACTCTGCATTTCTCGGTATCCTTTGATACGGTTCCCAAAGCTCTCCTCGGCCTGTGCCCCATAATTCCCGTCCCGGATCCGGCCTCGTTAGTCACGTGTGCCCCGTAGGCCGGCCTGAATTTCACGGGCGGCAGGAGCTATCTCCTCGCACCTTCTTTGTCAAGCCTCCTCAGACTCTTCGTTAGGGAAAAAACGACGCAGCAACTACCTTCAATCGCCGTTTTAGCGGGGAAGGTGCGATGGTGTAGAAAGCAACCTTAAATCAACGTGTGCTGATCTGACAGAAGGCAACGGCTCGTCCCGGCCTGCTCCTTCCGTTTGGACTTGGGAATGTTCCGCTTTTGACGACATCTCTTGTAAAACACTCATCGAGCTCTTCCGTGTTCAGCCTCGGTTATCGCCTGCATGTGGTTTCAAACTACAAACGTACAAACAAAAAGCAAATGCACGGTGAATTAATGCAAAATTAAACGACTAAAACTAACTCCGGGCGTGGGAAAAGGAAGGTCCATCATCAACATCCAAAACATAGCAGATGAGTTGAGAAGAGAAATGTCCAGCTGTTTTCATACGGATAGCCAAAGTCGCCAGAACTTCTATAGGGCACGGCAAAAGACAGGTCAAAAAAAAAGAATTTAAACCATTGAAAGGAAATATTAAGAGACACCCAGTCGGAGAATCAACTCTCCCAACGCTCTCTTCAACAACTTCAAGCTTCCTCTCATTTCCACTATCATCGGTTCTCTAAACTCAAAGCTTAGAGCATGGTGGCGAAGAAGACACCAACAACAGCCCAGAATGCCGAGGCGGTGACCAAGCTGCCGGCACCGGGAACGACGGTGGGCTTGGGCGAACCAGTGGGCAGCGGCGTGCCGGTGGGCAGAGGGGTTCCACTGGGGCTGGACGTGGTCTGGTTCAGGCTGCAGCCGGAGAGACCCAGAGACGAGTTGAGCGAGACCTGGAACACCCCCTCAGTGGTTGAGTTAAGCGACTTGACAATTAGCTTGAGGCTAGTGTCAGCCGAGGCGATGTAGTTGATGGAGGCCGGGCCAGTAACGGTGGTGTTCTTAGCGATTGACTTGCCCGAGCCATCGACAAGCTCAGCCTCAAGGTTCTGCTGGCTGAGCGACTCAACCGTGAACTCGAGGCCCTCCTGGTCGACAGCCTCGTAGGCAAAGGTGACAGCCTCAGTGCCGGACAGCTTAGCGATCGTGATGCCGGAGAGCAACGCCTGCTCGCCGTTGGCGTTGTGGTCGGCCTTGGTCAGACCGTTGCTGAGCAGCAGGAACAACCACGGCTGGATATTTTCAGGCTGATCGAAGGTCATGTAAGCACCACCGGTGCGCAGGATGGCAGCTTCGAGCTCGGGCTCGAAGAACGACGACGAGGGGGCCAGGAACCCGAAAGACACACGGATGCCTAGGGCCGTGGCGTTGTTTATCTGGGCAATCAGCTCGTCGACGTAGCTGTCCTCGCCATCGGTGAGCACCACGATACCGGAGCGGTCGGCAGTGGTGCCGAAGCCGGGCTTGGTCAATTCGCCAATGGCCTTGTCAATACCACTGATTGTGGAAGTGCAAGAGTTAGCTCCTCAGTCTTCAATCCACAAGCATGTAGCGGGTAAGAGAATGGACTTACTCGGCAATCCAGGTGCCTCCATAAGCATTGATAGTGTCGAAGGAGTCGTAGGCGCCAGCCGGATCGCCCTGATCATAGATAACCTCGGCCCAGGAGTCAAAGCTATCGTGCAGAGAAATTGTTAGATGTGTTCCGAAGATGTCCCCTCTTCAACTCGTGTGTGACCTTGACTTACTCAACAACCGAAACAGTGTCCGGGTTGGGTCCACCGCTGACAAGCAAGCCGTTCAGGGCTTTTCCGGCAGCAACACGCAGGTACTCCGGATCATTGCTATCCATAGAACCCGATGAGTCGATGACGATGGAGATCTTGCGGCCTCCGGAGCCGGTCTGCAGCTGCAGGTTGCAGGTGGGCTCCTCGCGGCGGAACACGGCAGCTTCGCCGGGAGTGGGCGAGCGGCGGGCGGAGGCGGCGACGGCGGAGCCGATCAGCACGGAGCCGGCGATGAAAGACTGGAAGAACTTCATAGTTGCAAGAGGGTGGGCTGGTTGCTAAGATGGATTTAGTTGAAGGGGTAGTTGGTATATTAGCAGATGAAAGCCAAAACGAGTGGGCAGGTGAAAGCAGATCTTCAAACGAAAGCGTTGTTAAACGAGAGGCAAGTGATATATAGCAGCATATATCATGAGAGAAAAGACAAGACAGGAAGCAGATAGCAGAAGATACACCGAGGAACAAGTCTGGAAAGATCCGATGAGAAGCCAAGAATCCAGTAGAAGATCGAAGAAGGTGTCGGGAACAGGAAGTCCTTTATACTTTGTGTGGCCTTGCTGTCCCAAGACAGGAACCACCACAAGAGGAGGGCGAGACTGGGAGGAGAACAGGCTTACACACACACGCACACACACGCCCAAGTACGCAACACACACGTATATCGGGCTGGTATGCCGTTCCTGGATAGGAGCGAAACGGCGCAGACGTGGTGGGCTAGTGGAAAAGGGGGGAGCAAGACGAAGGTGGTACAGATCAGAACTATTAAAGAAAGGTTTCTTTTGGTGTGTGAAACCGGCCGTCAGGCACCACCACAATACCTACACGAACCACAATCCTAAACACCTTCCACCACACACTGGACTCTCCTCATGTACGTCGACGGGCATCAAAGATCCTGCGCAGGGCGGACGGTGATGGTACGTGGCTCACAACAGCCCATGCGACAGAAACAAGGCTGGCTGGGCCTCATGCGTCTTCTGCATGCAGTATCGATACCGAACGAGGAAGCTCTTCTTCCTCCCACAGGGCATGTATTGATGTGCCGGTGGACTGGTCGGGCCACCCGGGCGAACATGTACAGCGTATCACGCAGCCCGGGACCCAGAGCACGTTTTCACTTCATGTTTGTGGTATGTATCTAAGTTTGCCTCAGACCTTCGCAAGGCTGTCTCTCTTTGCTTTTCCACTCTGGTCCGGCGGCTGGGACGCCGAAGGGGGCAAGCTGTGGTTGGCTGCAGCCCGCGCCACCCACCGGGTACCACACACACACACACACACAATCGATATATGCTTTGCACTCTTTCTTCCAGCCCCTGGAATGTCCAGCGCTGTGCAGATGGCTGTGCAGTGTGTTGTTCCAGACCACCGGGGTCGAATGGAGCAGAGAGCACACTCCAGACCCAATCACCGTGGTGCAATGGCAGCAATTTCAAGCTTTCGTTAGACGTGTGTGTGTGCCTCCTTGCTGCTATAAAATGTCAACTCCAGCTGTGTTCATCTAGCTCCACCAGGTGGTGTTTCGACCAGTCGCTATGGTCGACAAAACGGAACGGGAACGAACGAGGGAAAACAAACGCAAATCGACGACGGCAAACAGGACGCTGTCTACGGCGGGGCCAGCGGACGGGATCCCGAATCTGGCGGGCTTACTGGCCCCCTGTCCTGGTCTCTGCGTTTGCTGTTCGTTCTTTGTCTAGGCCAGACCAGGACGCTCGTGGCGAGCAGCTTCGGGCGTGAATCTCTCGTCTACTCGCACACAGTCTGAGTCTTGACTCTCCCTCACAAACTTTGCTTCATCCCATCTTTCAGGACCAAAAAGCCGTTCTCACCCTCCTATCATGCCCAACTCCAGCAAAAGTGCACCACAACAGCACACACGGAAAGCATTGGTCGAAAGACAGCCCCGTGAAGGTCGTATGCCTGCGTGTGCTCGGTAAGGCTGGGCCGGGCGACAGCCAGTCTCTGCAGTATGTAGGGGGTGTGGGTTTGTTCTATTTTCGGGGGCGTTCGGGGTGTGGGAGTGTGTGGGAGGGAGTGTGGCTGTGGTGACATGACGATGTAAGTGGACGCTAGGGTTAGGGTTGCTGTTAATGGTCCAGACAGTGGAATGTTTGGGGCAGATCCAAAGTTGTCCAGAACACAACCATTTTTAAGCTTTTTGACAGGTCTAGGCGATACTTTAACCCCCTCGTCGCCCATATTGCCTAGTGCGGAATCGTCAAGGCTCCAGGACGGGGCGGTACATCCACTGCAACACAGCCCTGGAGGCAAACTCTTCGACCCATTGGCTGGGCGTGAGCGCACCAACAGGCGTTCTCGTTCTGTTTTTGTTTTCCGGATCAGGCAATCTATGCGACCCCGTGTGTTTTGCCGCTTCCTCCAACCCTGACGGCAAAGAAGGTCTTCCTCTGCCCCATTTCGCTCCCTCTATGGTTTTCCTTCTTCCATGGCTGGTTTTCTTCGGAGAGGGGCTTAGGGCTGAACAGAGCATGTGGAAGTGTGTTTTCCAGTGTCCCAGTCGGCGACATATCGCTGTCAGAGCTACAGGTTTCAGGGGCCTTTGAATCAGAGCCCTGGAGAAGATCTTCGGCCCCCAACGTTCTTTGACGATCGCCAAGCTCCCGGGCTAGTTGTTCTGTTAATCTGCCTATATATCAGAAGAGTCTTCTTTCCGTTTGTCTGCTGTGGAGTTCACAAGTACGTGGTGTCTCAAACGCAGGCGTCCCCTCTCTGACCGCCATCTTTGTGGCGATGCAATGGAAGAGTGACGCCCGCCCGTGTCCGGTTGTGTGCCGATGCACAGCATCACTGCATGCTGCTTTCTCTACTGCACGAGCACTTTTCGAATCTGATCTCTGTCTCTAGCTATGAGTCTTCAGTCACCAAAGATGCATACGCTTCCAGTTCCGCCCAGTTCCACCGCCTCCTCCAAACGCCCAAAATCTGCCGTGGCTATCCAATCCGGAATCGCACCTCCAGTCTTCCCGATCTGCACAAGCGTCCGACGGCTGAACATCTTACACGCTGTTTTGAACTCTAGGCCCTGCTATATCTGCTTCACCGGCTGTATCTGTGCTTCTGCAAGTTGTACCGAGCAGGGTAAAGGAAAACACACCTCGAAGAGACTGCCCAGCATATACGAGATATCCCCCGATGCCTATTTCAGACCAGCACTGCGAACGGTGGTGCGGCGTGCTCTTGGATTCTTCTGTGCGCGAGCCGTGTCTCCGCGTTTGCTGTAGTCACTTGCACTGTCCTGTTGAGTATTGCATACCAGGCCAGACTGTCTGTCCTATGGAAAACGATCTGGTCCGACGGCACGGCAATCAAGAAGGCATTTGTTTGACTGGCTCTTCTTCACGTCGTCCTGCAATTTAACTCATGTGGCTTGGAACACAAGGAAAAAAAAAAGGCTTTTTCATCGGTAGTATTACTCTGAATCCCCTTGTGTTGCTTACGAACGCCCAGTGACTCTCTCCATCCTGCCCTGGCTTCAGCCGTCGGTATTCCATATATTATACAACCAGGAAGAAGCAACCAGTCCGGCAGGCCAAGCGGCAGTCCCCGGAGAATTCTCCCGCCTTGTGCATTGTGCCCTTGACCATGGCCGTGCCGCCGTCATTTCCCTCAGATCCGGGTCATTTTAAAACGGAAAAGAAAAACGAACACCATCTCTAGTCGATGAACTGCGCGTGAGGCGTATACTCCCAGTTCGAGAAATACGCCGGCGTGGACCCGTTCCCGCCATTCGTCGTGCAGAACACCCCCAGAATGACCCCCGTGAACCCCCAGCTCAGCAGCTGGTTCGACGCGTACACGATCGTCTGCGTAACCGACCGCGCACTCGCCGGCCCCAGCGCAAACGCGTAGTGCGTGCGGTTCGCCGCCGAGATCTCCAGCCGCAGCTTGCCGGTGGCGACCCACGCGGCCGGCACCGCCGCCACAATGTCCGCCGGCACCGGGTCGTACGACGCGCCGCGGTACCGCACGTGCAGCACCAGCTCGTCCGGGTCGGCCTTGAGGTCGTCCGGGAACACGCCCTCGGCGGCCACCGCCCGCGGGAACGGGCCGGTGGCGTTGCGGCGCGGGAGCAGCACGACACCGAGGTCGATGTGGTGGTTCTGCGTCAGGAAGGCTGTCACGCCGGCCTCTTCGCCCTCGGCCGTGGGGCTGAACTCGACGTCGACGCTGAAGCTGAACAGCGAATCCTGCTGCTTGCGCCCGATAAACGATTGTCCGTCCGGCCCGGCGTAGTTGCCGTTGTACCCGGTCAGGTTGAGCACTGACGGCAGCACCTTTAGGGTGTTCTCGGCCTCGGGAGGTGACACGACGAACGATTCCTCGATCGGGTACCGCCAGTACTGCATGTGCGGGGGCAGCGAAGTGCCAGGAGCGAAGTCGAGGCTGTCGGAGTGCTCGTGGATCCACGGTCTGTCACGGACAAGGTTAGATCTTATGCGATGTCTCATCTTCCTGCAGCTGGGGTTCAACTCACCCGGTTCCGCCAATATCCAGGTTGGTCGAAGGCATCGGCCAGCCCTTCATGCGTCCGGTCACCCGATCGACATACGGCCACTTCCCCGCCGGCCACGACGCGGGCGCAAGCACCGTCTCGCGCACCATGGGGAAGTTCCGGAACTCGGGGCCGCCGCGGGTCGACAGCGCCACACACCACCAGTGGCCAGCGCCGTCCTGGAACAGGTCGGCATGGCCGACTCCCTGGACTGCATCTGGGGTTAGCTGCATTTCCCACTGGGTGCTCCAGGCTGAGCATATCTTGGCCCCCCCGGGTGTATCAGGAACTTACAGATGTCGTCGATGCCGAAGTTTGACAGGATCGGGTTTGCGGGGTTCGACTCGAAAGGGCCGTCGATGGCTTTCGACCGTGCCATCGTCACCATGTGCTCCTGGCCAGTTCCGCCTAGAGTCGAGTTAGTTTATGTGTCACGTCGTATACTATCGCCGCAACACAATAGTCCCAGCTTACCCTCAGCCACCAGCATGTAGTAGTAGCCATCACGAAGGTAGATGTGCGGTCCTTCGGGTGCCTACAAGTAGCGACGTCGTCAGTTAGAGTTCCGGTTTAGGAAGCCTGTCTCGTCGGGTTTCCTCACCAGTCCACCAGTCCCCTCCCAGATCGTCTTCCACTCGCCCACATCACCAGTCTCAAGATCGATTGTCGTCTGGTGGATTCCCGGTCTATCAGAAGCACAAGTCAGCAACCCGCACGCGCCCTCCCACCTAAGCCCAGCCAAAGACTCACCCAACCCGCCAAGCATGCGCCGCGGTCACATAGACATTCCCATCCTCATGCCAGAACAAGTCCGGATCGTATCCCTCGAACTCAAAGTGCACGGCCTTGGTCCACGCCGCCGGGTCATACGGATCGGTCGTCTTGAAGATCACGTTATCCCAGCGCGTGGCGTCGTCCTGCGCCCGGTCGTCGTCCACCAGCGTAGTGACCAGCCAGAACGTGCCCTCGTGGTACCGCAGCGTCGGCGCCCAGATGCCGCTGGTCGAGCGGTTCGTTTCGGCGAGCCGCGGGAGTTGGTCGCGGCGGTTCAGCGCGTGGCCTGCAGTGTATCCGTTGTTAGTTGGCCCTCACACTCACTGATCTCTCCGGGGAGAGCTCTACACGCACTGATCAGCTTCCAGTGCTTCATGTCGCGGCTCGCGTGGATGGGGATGCCGGGGAAGGCATTGAAGCTCGAGGCTGCGCAGAACACGGTGGAATCCAGCTCTTTGACGAATACACAGCTGGGGTCCGGGTGGAACCCCGGCAGGATCGGGTTCGTGTAGGTCGAGTTCCGGCATTTGGCGGCGGTGGCGGCTGGGCAAGCCACCAGCGCCGTCAGTAGCGCGGCGGCGAGGGAGAACTTCATCGTGCGTCTATAGTAGCTCGACCGATGGGCGGACGTGTTGATTTTGTCGAAATTCCAGGCCGATGACGTTAGACCGATATAGTAGCTCGAAAAGCGGTGTTGATGTTTCCCAAACACACTTGATAGAGCTCAACTGAATGCAAAGAGAAGATACAATGAAGACGCGGTGGTCTGAAGCTTTCACGCGGCGTGGGTAATCTTCACTGCTGGCTGATTCTCGTGGCCTTGAATTCCGGTAATCAATCCATTTAAAAACTCTATCGAGCCGGGCACAGTCGGGTTAATATATCCATCGTGGAGCCATACAACAATTCCAGATTCTTGGAATGCCGTGGCACACCTGTCTTCGGTCTTCCTGGCATCCTCATCCATGTCACAATCACAGCAACGGTAGCATGATGTCGACTCTCCAACTTCGGCCTGAACCCTCTTTTGTCGATATTACCCTGACCCTCCAGGGAAATGTCCATCGCAAGTCCCACCAATTGGGATTTGCTATGCTCGTATTTCTGACTTGAGTGCCCCCCTCACGTCAACCACACGGACCGTCTGAATGGAATCCATCCAGGTGCCAGGCCCAGATAGCCGGCAGATAGACTTTCGTTTTGAGTTCGCGCGCTTTGTAAGGACCAGGGCAAAGATGCGGAGAGGAGCATTGGCGATAGCATATTCTGCTATAGCAATCCATCCATCCAGAAGATCGCCGCTGTTTATCCAGGAAGATACCAACCAGGGCCGCCGTCCACGGCGGTAAAAGTCCCCCCAGAATCCCTGAACAAACTAGTACTAAAATTCAATTCAGCCGAGAAGCCGTTTGACGGGGACTTTGCAACCATGCACCCGCGTTGAATGGCCGGAATATATTTTTTTTTCGAGAGATTGGCGTTGCATCGAACATGGAGCCCGTCTGTAGGATGAAGAAAGTGACAAAACCTCGGGGGATAAAATAGAAAAAGGGACAGCGAAACCCCATGTTTCTGGTGGTTAAGTTGCACACGGAGACTAAAGTATTCCCCGGATTTTCTGGCTCTCCAAGAAGGTTGACATGGCTAAAACTAAGAGATGATCGTCAGCAAACAGGCCTCCACTTCCCCACACAGAACTAACTCTAGGCCCGAGCGGATATAGGGAAAGTTGGGTAAAAATGTGGCATCTAATCATGTGTTGATTCTTCTATGTATCTAACTAGCGGTGTGCAGCTGGGCGGAGTCCTAGATAAACACCGCAGGCTCATCACCTGATCTAAGTATGATATGGCACGTGATAGTGCTTATATAAGAGTACTATATACTACCGTACACCCCTATCTACGTACGGTAACGAAGTAGATATATAGGAAGATAGTACCGAAGTACTAGGGATAAGTAACTAAATAGGGATATAAAGGCTTAATAAATAGTATAGATATACCGCGGCTATACTAGTAGTAAGTAAGTAAACTATCTATATATAAAAGTAAAGAATATAGCTAGGTTAAAAGCGTCTAATCTATACTTAGTAGAGTATATAATATTATTAGAGATAAAAAATAAAAGGAAAAAAAAAATATAGCTATATAATACCTAAGTAGTTTAACTACCTAAAAGGGAGTATAGCGACTAGCTAGAATAAAGCTTAGAGAGCGTATAGGAGGCTACGGGCGTATACTAGTAGGTATACGCGTTACTAGAATAAAATAAAAGAAAAGAAAAGGGAGAGAATAAGGGGGGGGGGGAAGAGAAAAGTATATAAATACGATCTCCTACTTATAAACTAAGAATCTAACCTCTTCTTCTATTCTTATTATCTATTAAGATATCTAAACGAAAACTTCTATAAGATAATAAATTACGAAAGAAAATCCCTTTTAAGAATATAATATATCG
Source organism: Knoxdaviesia capensis (assembly GCA_001510575.1). Taxonomy (NCBI): domain Eukaryota; kingdom Fungi; phylum Ascomycota; class Sordariomycetes; order Microascales; family Gondwanamycetaceae; genus Knoxdaviesia; species Knoxdaviesia capensis. The sequence goes on along the minus strand of LNGK01000009.1, from coordinate 350,258 downwards.
AAGTATAAGCTACTAAAGAAGGAGATAGCCCCTACGGGTTATTATACCGTTAAGGAGTATATACCTTATAGGCGCTATATTAAGTCTACCGTAGCTTATAAGAATAGCGGCGTATACTTTATAAAACCTACTAAAGTAAGAGCTTTACGGTACTACTATTATAATACCGGTAGGAAATACGAGCCCTAGTAAGTTAGATAGGTAGCGGAAAGGAAATAGGATTAACTAAGAGAGACGCTAACTACGAACGAGTAGCCTAATATATATTATACCTCTAGTACGCGCCTTCCTTACGAAGCTATAAGGTAAATACTCTAAGCGTAGCGATATAGTCTCGCTAAGCTACGTAGTTAAAGAGCTACTCGCTATTTACGAGTATAACTTTAATTACTCCCGTAAGGCTAAGCTATAGCGCTAAGATATTTAAAAGGAAAGTACTAAGGTACTAATAGCTCTCGAAAACTTAAAAGACCCGGTTATATCTAGTAAACCCTACTAGTACTCCCTAAAGCGCCGGTTTATAGAGATCTCGGATTATATTCTATTTTAAGAGTATAAAGAAAAGGAAGGAGGATATGGATCCCTAATAGGTCAGAGTATATTACAATTACGTATAAACGTATACTAATATACGTAGATACTACCTAGCGGTAAGTATTTAGGTATATATCTATATATATATAAATACCTTAAAGAGCTAGTAAAAGACTTATAAAAGGTAGATATCTACCGCGCTTTTATAGGAAATATCTTAAGATAGAAAAAATTTAAGTTTCCCTTTATATATATTTCTCTATACGTACCTTATAATTATAACTTATTTATTAGTCCTTTAGACTATATATCTAGGAATTATAAAAAATTAATTTTTTATAAGCATAATACTTATACTATTAATCTCTTATTAACCTTCCTTTAAAGCCTAACCGTTATAATTAACTACTTTTCCTCTAGGTTCGAGTCCTAATCGATACGTAATCGACTAATATTTCGACTTTCCTTTTTTTTATTTTAGAATTTACTTCCGCTAATAGCTTTACTACTTTCCGCTATAGTAAACTACGAATTACCCTTTTTTTATAAAAAACCCCTTTTATTTAACCTCCTTTTAGTAACGAAAACACGTTAAATAAATATCTTTTATTTTCCTTCTTTTAATTCCGTCCTTACTAAACTAATAGCTAATTAACTACTATTACTCTAGTAAAATACTAAATTACCTTACCTTTACTAACGTTTTATACGCCTCCTACGTACCTTTCTTATACCTCTTAAGCTATTAGATACTACTAATAGGTTTAAGTCCTATTACTAAATATTTAATAACTAATCCCTCTATTTTTATTTATTTCTACGACTTTTCCTTTATTTTATAACTTTACTTATTTATTTCTATAACTTTTTCTAGTTATTTCTAAGACTCCTATTATTCCGATAACTAACGTCTTAATATTTCTACTATTTTCGATTATTTTCTATTACCTCTATTTATAAACTTCCTTTATTACCTATTCTCCTATTCTATTTAATTCTAATTACTAATCCGCCTCTTATTCTAAGACTAACCCGCTTTTATACCCCCTTTATACCCCGTTTATATATTAATAGTCTTATTTCTTATTTTACTAACCTTATTCTTTTCTAATAGTTATCCTTTCTACTACTCTTTTCCCCTATTATTAACCCTATAAATCTAGACTATCTAACTATTTATAACTATTACGCTCTAGTTTTCCYTATTTATTCCCTTTCGCTCCTACTTACTATCGGTTTATATCCCTAACCCCCTATTTCCTAGCGAGCCTAGACCGCTAATATCCGCTTTTACGCTAAATATTAGATAAAGAATAACGTATTCTACGTAAAAGAAATAAAAGTATTACCTATAACCTTAAAGCCTTAAGTAANTTTTCTACTACCTCCGTTTACGGACTTCCTTTATTACCTATTCTCCTATTCTATTTAATTCTAATTACTAATCCGCCTCTTATTCTAAGACTAACCCGCTTTTATACCCCCTTTATACCCCGTTTATATATTAATAGTCTTATTTCTTATTTTACTAACCTTATTCTTTTCTAATAGTTATCCTTTCTACTACTCTTTTCCCCTATTATTAACCCTATAAATCTAGACTATCTAACTATTTATAACTATTACGCTCTAGTTTTCCTTATTTATTCCCTTTCGCTCCTACTTACTATCGGTTTATATCCCTAACCCCCTATTTCCTAGCGAGCCTAGACCGCTAATATCCGCTTTTACGCTAAATATTAGATAAAGAATAACGTATTCTACGTAAAAGAAATAAAAGTATTACCTATAACCTTAAAGCCTTAAGTAAAGTAAGCGCTATAACTAACCTATAAACTAGTAAGCTACTAGTTAAGGAGCTATAACCCCTTACGGAAGTAACCCCTATTACGTATAATTATCGGATAATAATAGGATAAGGGAAAGGAAAGGCTATAGATAACGGGATAAATATTCTACTAGTATAGCTAGTAAGTAATCTACTACCTTAATATACTAAGTCTATTACGATCGAGGAATTAAAGTAAATAATAAAAGCGTTACTTATAAACTATATAGAGTTTAACTTTAATAGATAAGCGAGAGAGAAAGAGCGTATTAATAATATAAATACCGTTATTAATACGATAATAAAAAAGCTTCTAGAAAAGCTAATAGACGCTATAAGCTATAGTAACTTACTAGCTATAGCTATAGCTACCTTATCCTCTTTTCCTACTCCCTCGCTATTATTAGCTAGTCCATAGATAATAAGACTACTATTACCTACCGACCTAGGTAGAAAGAGCCCCCTTTCTAGCGTAACTATAGCTAATAATCCGTTATTACTTATAACTAGCGTCTAACTAATAAGAAACTAGCCCTCGGTACCGTATATTATATTATAAATACTAAGAGGTATAAGTAGTACGGTTCTAGAAAGATAATAAGGTTATATATATAGATAAGGAGTATACGATAGCGGTATAATTCTAATATTTCCTATACTATTCTAGTAAATACCCTTATAAACGATAACCCTTAAAGTAATATTTTAAGCGAAACTATATCTAGGACCTAATAGTAAACCGTTTACTAATATTAGTATTAATAGCTTTATACTACTATTATAGCTTACTATTAAAGGATAATTCCTAAGCCCTCGTTTAGTAAATAGGAATTTAGCTATCGAAAGTAGTTTAATAAAGTAAAATATACCTCTAATAAACGATAAGTACGTTATTAGGTAGTATTAATACCTCTAAGCGACGTTCCTAGAGCTAATACTCCTATCGGATATTAATAATAGAGAAGATCGTAAGAAAAACGGTAAAAAAGCTATTAGTTAGCTATAAAGTAACTACTTAAGTAAGGTAGACTATATAGTTATAGTATAATTAGTACGTATTTAGACTTATTTATATAAATCTATAATTCTATATACGTATTAGACGTCTCGAATACTACTAGTAATTAGAAACGAATTTATACCCCTTTAGTATTTTATTCGATAGTATACCGATATACTATAGCTTATACTATAGACCCCTAAATAGGTTAGAGTATATTGTAATTACGTATAAACGTATACTAATACACGTGGATACTACCTAGCGGTAAGTATTTAGGTATATATCTATATATATATAAATACCTTAAAGAGCTAGTAAAAGACTTATAAAAGGTAGATATCTACCGCGCTTTTATAGGAAATATCTTAAGATAGAAAAAATTTAAGCTTCCCTTTATATATATTTCTCTATACGTACCTTATAATTATAACTTATTTATTAGTCCTTTAGACTATATATCTAGGAATTATAAAAAATTAATTTTTTATAAGCGTAATACTTATACTATTAATCTCTTATTAACCTTCCTTTAAAGCCTAACCGTCGTAATCGACTACCTTTCCTCTAGGTTCGAGTCCTAATCGATACGTAATCGACCGATATCTCGACTTTCCTTTCTTTTAATTTAGAATTCACCTCCGCCGATAGCTTTACTACTTTCCGCCGTAGTAAACTACGAATTACCTTTCTTTTATAAAAACCCTTTCTATTTAACCTCCTTTTAGTAACGAAAGCACGTTAAACGAATATCTTTTATTTTCCTTCTTTTAATTCCGTCCTTACCGAACTAATAGCTAATTAACTACTATTACTCTAGTAAAATACCGAATTACCCTACCTTTACCGACGTTTTATACGCCCCCTACGTACCTTTCCTATACCTCCTAAGCTATTAGATACTATTAATAGGTTTAAGTCCTATTATTAAATATTTAATAGCTAATCCCTCTATTTCTATTTATTTCTACGACTTTTCCTTTATTTTACGACTTTACCTATTTATTTCTACGACTTTTTCTAGTTATTTCTAAGACTCCTACTATTCTAATAACTAACGTCTTAATATTTCTACTATTTTCGATTATTTTCTACTACCTCCGTTTATAGACTTCCTTTATTACCTATTCTCCTATTCTATTTAATTCTAATTACTAATCTACTTCTTATTCTAAGACTAACCCGCTTTTATACCCCCTTTATACCCCTTTTATATACTAATAGTCTTATTTCTTATTTTACTAACCCCGTTTCTTTTCTAATAGTTATCCTTCCTACCGCTCTTTCCCCCTATTATTAACCTTATAAATATAAACTATCTAACTATTTATAACTATTATACCCTAGTTTCCCTATTTATTCCTTTTTCGCTCCTACTTACTATCGGTTTATATCCCTAACCCCCTATTTCCCGGTAAGCCTAGACCGCTAAATATCTACTTTTACGCTAAATATTAGATAAAGAATAACGTATTCTACGTAAAAGAGATAAAAGCATTACCTATAACCTTAAAGCCTTAAGTAAGGTAAGCGTTATAACTAACCCCTAAATTAGTAAGTTACTAGTTAAGGAGCTATAACCCCTTACGGAAGTAACCCCTATTATATATAATTATTAGATAATAATAAGATAAGGGAAAGGAAAGGCTATAGATAACGGGATAAATATCCTACTAGCTTAGCTAGCTAATAGTCTACCGCCTTAATATACTAAGTCTATTACGATCGAGGAATTAAAGTAAATAATAAAAGCGCTACTTACGGACCGTATAGAGTCTAACTTTAATAGATAAGCGAGAGAGAAAGAGCGTACCGATAATATAAATACCGTTATTAGTATAATAATAGAAAAACTTCTAGAAAAGCTAATAGACGCTATAAGCCGTAGTAACTTACCGGCTATAGCTATAGCTACCTTATCCTCTTTTCCTACTCCCTCGCTATTATTAGCTAGTCTATAGATAATAGGACTACTATTACCTACCGACTTAGGTAGAAGGAGCCCCCTTTCTAGCGTAATTATAACTAATAACCCGTTATTACTTATAACTAACGTCTAACTAACGAGAAACTAGCCCTCGGTACTATATATTATATTATAAATACTAAGAAGTATAGGTAATACGGTTCTAGAAGGATAATAAGGTTACGTATATAGATAAGGAGTATACGATAGTAATATATTTCTAATATTTCCTATATTATTCTAATAAATACCCTTATAAACGATACCCCCTAAAATAATATTTTAAGCGAAATTATATCTAGGACCTAAAAGTAAACCGTTTACTAATATTAATATTAACGGCTTTATACTACTATTATAGCTAGCTATTAAAGGACGATTCCTAGGCCCTCGTTTAGAAAACGGGAATTTAGCTATTAAAGGTAGTCTAATAAAGTATAATATACCTCTAATAAACGATAAGTACGCTATTAAATAGTATTAATACCTCTAAGCGATATTTCTAGAGCTAATACTCCTATCGGATATTAGTAATAAAGAGGATCGTAAGAAAAATAGTAAAAAAGCTATTAGTTAGCTATAAAGCGATTACTTAAGTAAGGTAGACTATATAGTTATAGTATAATTAGTATATATTTAGACCTACTTATATAAATCTATAATTCTATATACGTATTAGATATCTTAAATACTATTAGTAATTAGAGGCGAATTTATACCCCTTTAGTATTTTATTTAACGGTATACCGATATACTATAGCTTATACTAGTAGAATCTATATTAATATTTATCTTTAGTTATATACTAATATCTACCCCTTTACGCGTATTTATAGCTCTCGCGTTTAATTATTAAAATAAGTCTAAATATAAAGCTATTAAACTTTTAGCTAAAATAATATAGAATTCTACTAATAACTTACTCGAAATATACTATATTTAACGTATAGTAGAAGATATTCTACGTTATAATATTACGGACTTATAGTATAAGATACGGTAGGATATAACCCCTAACTCTAGTATCTATATTATAGTTAATACTACTTACTACTTATTAAAGACTAGATAATTATACGCCGCTTAGCTAAATAATACGCTAAAGACTAAAGAGGAAGGAGAAACGCTATAATTTAAAACCTATAAAGAAGTACTTAATTATATTATATAGGATAAAGATAGAGATAAATCTACGTATTTCCGGTATAGAAAAATAAGTTATTAAGTTCGCGAATATACGGAGCCACGTACTAAGAATAACGATTAACGTTAAAAGGCGCGTTAGAATACGCGTTTTACGATAAATCGAGGCTAAACGATAGATAATCGTAGTTATTCCCGCGAGCCTTATAACTATTCTCGAAATACCTCCCGCGACCGTAACTATTTACGAAGACTATCTTACGACCGAAAGATATACTATTCCCTTACTCCCTACCCCTCTAGGAATAAAGATAGATTAATAACGGATAAAGGATAGCGGAATAATAGGAGAGGGGATAAGAAGCCCGCTATTTATAGTATATACCCTATATAGAAAAAAGACTTATCTCCCGAAGGATCTCCCCTCTTAGAAGCTACGGGCTTAGACGTAGATAATAACTATTTCGCTAACGTTACTTACTATTCTATACTATTTATAACCCCTTCGGTAAAGGAATTAACGTTAATTAGTAAGATACTAATAAAATAGCTACGACGCGAAGGATACCGTAAACGATACCGCTTCTATACCGGTTTACTAACGAATAACTAATAAACGCCGCTTATAGTATTTATTAATACCGGAATAGCTAGCGTATTCGTCTCTAAATCGTACGCCCGTTACTATTTAACGCTATACCGGTCCGTTAACCCCCTACGCCTTAGTAGCCTAGGCGGTAATAGTAGCTTTACTATTATTAACGATATCGTTATTTCCTTCTAATTAACGACTATTAATAAACTATCTAAAGTTATTTCTATAGTAGCTAGTATTATTACTAACGGTACCTATCTTACTAACCTAACTATTAACTAAAGCGGAGCTACGAAGCTTAGTTATACCGACGCTAATAGTACGATAAAGCTTATACTCCTACGCGATTCCCCTATTATTCTATATTTCTACCCTCCCTAGAGATAAGATAATATCGTTATTACCTATACTACCTCTACTACCGATTCTAGTCTAATAAATATTACCTCTTCCTACGATAATATTACCCCTTTTCACGATAATCCTACTTCTTTCTACGATAAGAACCTCCCTTTACCTCTATTAATATATATTTATAGTATTTTACTTATAGACCCTAATACCTATACCCTCTCCTATATTACCTCTAAATCGTTTCCCTTTATTATATACCTCGCTAAGTAATAGTATAATAGCACTCCTTTACCCTAATAAACGTTTCCTAGAATAGTAAATACCGACTAAGTAACTATCGAATTTAATAAAGAGCTATTACCCGAGTATAAGAAGTAACTATTACTTACGAAAGAGCGTACGAAGTATAACGTTATTCGTAGTACCCGTATTATTATAGAAAACTAATAGAAGAAGGTAAATACCGAAGCCCTAATAATTATACGAAAGGCCTTTAACGATAATACCTTCGTCTTTATTCTACGGTATTTTAATACTAGACTAGACGTAAAGGCCCATACTTAGTATAATATTAAGACCGCCGATACTAAACCTAGATCTCTCCCCTTACGCCGCTATAGCCCTTACTAACGTAAAATTATAAAGGAATTTACTAATAAACTACTCTTACTTAGTATTATTCGATACGCTATTAACTCCCTATAGTCTATACTTATACTATTACCCCCTAAGAAGCCCCTCCCTAGTAATAACTAGCTTAGATACCGTTTCGTAATTAACTATTATACGTTAAACGAAGTTACGTAAAAGGTAGCCTATCTACTACCGAATATCGAAGATTCCCTCTAATAAGCCGTTAGATACCGATTCTATACTTTTCTTAACCTAGAAGATAGCTTCTAGTAGATAGTTATAGACCCTAAGGTAATACTAAAGATAGCGTTTTCTACGCCGTTTAGATAATATAAATAGCTTTATATATTATTTAGCTTTATAAACGTACCTATAACCTTCTAGCGTTTTATAAACGAGGTCCTTAAGTTAGTACGTACCTTTACTATAGGCCTTTTAAACGATATTTATATTTAGGGTAAGATAATAATAAAATTAACTAAGAGAATAGTCGCTATTCTACGCTAATTAAGCCGCTATTAATTATTATTAAACCTTAAGAAGTATAAATAGTTCGTTAAAGAAGGTAAGTTTTTAGGAATAATTATCTCTATCTACGGTATTCGTTTAGATCCTAAGAAAGTAGCTACCGTCCGTAAAAGACTAGCGCCTACTACTATTACTAAGATCCGTAGCTTTTTAAATACTACTAGCTATTTACGCCGCTTTATCCCCTACTTTATATATAAAGCGCGTCTACTCTATAAGTATATTAGAGTAGATAAGCCTAAAGGCGTATAAGTATAGCTAGATAACGAGTTATTATAAGCCTAACGCGATATTCGCGATACTATAGCCTCCTTCCTAGAGCTACGTAACTATAACTATATATTCCTATCGGTACTCGAGACCGACGCTTCTAATTATACCGTCGGTACTACGTTATTCTAACTATAACGCGATTCTAATAATAAACGTAACGTTTTACGCCTAGTTACGTACTTTAACGCCGTTTTATTAAAGACCTAGTAGCGATATAGTACTTAGGAGAGAGAAATACTTACCGTTATTATATTATTATAGTATTAAAGGAGCTAGTTAGAGGCTACTAAGATTATTATTATTACTAACTACGAAACCCTACGCCTTTTTACTACTAAGTAGGAATAGCTAGCTAGAATATTACGATTTCTTAATATAATTATATACTATAACGTACGTATTTACTACCGATTTAGTAAAGCTAATATTTTAGTTAATTAGTTATTATAGCCGTATATAGATATAGCGTTCGTAACGAATAAGGAGGAAGGGTACGAAACGAACGATAATAACACGCTAACTAACGCCTTTCCTACTATTAATAACGAGACCCCTAGATTACCGAACTAACGATTTAAGATACGTCTACTAGCGCGACTACTATAAAACGACGCCGAATAATATCTAAGTAATACTATAAATACCGAATAACCTACGAACGATACGTTAATCGCCCTTAATATTAAGAAGTTAGATAACCTTAGATAGTACGACGTCTAAGATATTATTAACTACTTAGAGAATAGCTATCTACTCCCCTATCGTATCCCTTCGACCTTCGTTTAAGACTATTTCGCTATCTTTTATAGCGAAGTATATACTATTATTAACCGTATCCTAATAAAGATATTAACGTACGAGGCCTCTATTTTAGAAGCTATTAAGGTCTATAAGCTAGAAGGCTATACGCGCGTTAGTACCTTATATACGCTATTAACTAAATAAGTATAGTATCCTAACTTAATTTTAGTTATAAATAAGGCCGTTTAATAATATATAGAATATTAATTACTATAAAAGCCTCCCGAAGTAATGGAATCGCTATAACCGATACTAACTATACGACTATTAATACGTTAGGGAATAGACTTTACTAGCCGTTTTATTATTAATAATAAATAGATATAGCTATTAACGGTAGTCGAGTATATTACTAGCTACGTTATAGTAGCTATAGACCCTCGTAATAGTACCTTAGCTACTACGAAGTTACTAGTAATACGTATTTACGTAATATTTAAACCGTTAGTCGAGATTATTACTAATAATAGTACCCCCTTTAACTCTAACGAATTTAAGACCCTCCTTACTAACTATAACTCCCCTATATAATAGTATCGTATAATAATATACTATCTATAGACGAATAGCTAAGTTAAGCGCTTTAACGGGTAAATTAAGTATATCGCTAGCTATCTAGCTAGCGCTAATACTAAAAACTAAGAAGATATCGATTAGCTAATAATTATTCCTAAAGCTATACGTATCTACTTAAATAGACCGTAAATAAGTAGCTTTTCCCCGTATTACCTACTTTTTAGTACCGAGCCCTACGATAACGCCACCTATATTACTACGCCGTACGAACGGGAGCTTACTATAGACGAAGTTATCGCTTCCTAGTAAGATTTAGCTCGCGAAAGATAGTTATTTAAGACCGTTCGCCTAGTATCTAACTCCGTAAAGGTATACTAAATATATATCTATACTATATTATAGAACGATAAGGCTACGTACCGTATTTTTAGTAAAGGCGATTAGATATTATAATATCGACTATAAAAACATAAATACGAGCTATTCTACGATAGACCGTAGCTTATTATCGACGTTTACTAAGGTAATACCTATACTCTAGAGTTACTAAGCGGTTATTAGCTCGATAAACGCTATAATAAGTTTAACCTATTCCTAGCGTACGTCGAGGATAGCTAGCCTATTCGTAGCCTTTAGTATACTAGTCGTCGCCTTCTTAAATTAGATCGTAAGCGTCTATCGTCTATCGGTAGATAGTTACCTTACCCTATACTATTTCTTTCTTTTTTATTTTTTATCTATTATTTTATTTTTCCTTTATAATATTCGTTCTATAGTTATCCCCTATTTATATCTTAATTCTATCTATATCCTAATTTCCTTTATTCTATTTTTATTTTTAGCTACGCCTTACTATTAAGCTATACTATTTTCCTTTTTTAGAATTTTTCTTTTATTATTCTTTTTTTATTTTACCGCTATTACTACTAATATTCCGCCTTTTATATACTTTTTCCGATTTTTTCCCGCGTATTTCCCTACTTTTAACCTATTTTACTATATTAATAATTAATAGAACGCTCTAGACTTACTACTACGCCTATATACTATTTTTTTCTTTCTTCCTTTCTTTATTCCTAATTCCCGCGCTTTACGCTAGCTACCTATATTTACGCGGCTAACTATCGCCCTTTCCTATATTCGTACGATAAAGGGAGGGGAAGGAGGTACTAATTATACTATCTAATACCGAATAAGTATAATACTACTATAGTACGATATTCTAAATACTACGATTAACCTAAACGTCCTTTATCTAGCTATCCCTTCTATCCTCCGGGACCCGCTTTTCTTAGTAACTACCCGGTTTAATAGCTATTAGGACTATATTAGCTAATAGAAGGACTACTATAATACGATAAACGCTATAATAACCTTACCTTTTACGATAAAAAGCTAAATTCTTTCTTATTTATAATAAATAAAGAAACGAATAATTATACGACTAACGAAGAAGTATAAGAAGCTAGCGATCTCTAGCTATAAACGATTTAGAATTAGATAGTTCTTTATCTCTCTTATTACTACTATCCCTTTCCTATCTATCCTTCCTATTACTAGTACTATTAATAGCTATTCTACTTACCGAGCCTACTATTTATATTATAAACGATAATAATATCTCTTAATAGCCTACTAATAATAATAATAATAACGCTAATAATACCCTATTACCTACTATAGCCGCTATTCCCCCTACCGCTACTCCCGCTATAAACGTACTACGCGTTACCGTTATAGTTAGAGCTATTAAGCCGATTCCGTATACCCGATACGTACTAAGATATATCGAATACCCGGGTATTCTCTACTATTAATACGTTATTAATAATATCGTATAGAATACTTATACTAAATACTATAACTATTAGGCTAATTACTAGGTACCTAGTAATATATTAGCTAAAATAGATACCTTTATAAATACCGACGAGAATTAGATTAATACGCTAAACACGTAAACCTAAGCGTTACGGGATATCGCTATAGCTAAGTATCTATTCGTCTATAATAGAAGCGCTACGGCCGCTAATCGGAAGTTAAATAGCGAGGAATTTAATAACGCGAGCCGTTTTATTAATACCGTAGCTATACTATATACCTTCGCGGGATACCTTATACCTATTTAACTAACTATTATACGCCTACGGCGTATAGCTTTAGCGCTAGCCCCGACCTCGGCGTATATATTACCTCTCTTTTCGGTTACCGAGGGCGCCGAAATTAATATTATTAAGGGAGGACCCCCGCCGGTACCTACGGTAGCTCCGCTAGTAGTAGTACCCGTTATACTAGCCGTTACCGTACTAATACTAGCTAATAGAGCCGCCGTTATACCTATAATACCGGTATTTACGCTAATAGCCGCGCTAATAGTAGCTACCGCTATCGTAATAATACCCCCTTTCCCTAACGCCCCGGTCCCTACTACCTTTATAGCCTAATTCCCTAGCGTAGCGCCCGCTTATATTAACTAATAATAGGTAGACGAGTTACGTAATCGCTACCTATATAGTATAGTATAGGCCGTTACTATCTAACTAGGTATCGTAGTATTCTTAATCCCCCCTAATACTATCTAATACTAAGGTATTTATATCGTTAGACGGATAAAATAGTACCTATAGCTACCTAAAACGCTATAAATAGGAAGTTCCCTTTTATTATACTAGATACCTATTTTCCTATCGATTACTATTATTATTCTTATCTAACTACTATTTAGGCTCGCTTTATATTATATTTCTTTCTATACGCTTAGAAAAGTCGAAAAGGATAAAAAAAAGAGGACCCCTAGAAAAATATAAAAATAATTAAAAACCGCTTGTAGTATAAGTATAAAATTATATAAAGGGAAGTCCTTTTAATATCCTTTACTAGTTAAAAGTAGATCGCGGACGATCTAGTTAAGAAAGGGGATCTTATAGACCCCTAAATAGGTTAGAGTATATTATAATTACGTATAAACGTATACTAATATACGTAGATACTACCTAGCGGTAAGTATTTAGGTATATATCTATATATATATAAATACCTTAAAGAGCTAGTAAAAGACCTATAAAAGGTAGATATCTACTACGCTTTTATAGGAAATATCTTAAGATAGAAAAAATTTAAGCTTCCCTTTATATATATTTCTCTATACGTGCCTTATAATTATAACTTATTTATTAGTCCTTTAGACTATATATCTAGGAATCACAATACTAGTAGAATCTATATTAATATTTATCTCTAGTTATATACTAATATCTACCCCTTCGCGTATATTTATAGCTCTCACGTTTAATTATTAGAATAAGTCTAAATATAAAGCTATTAAGTTTTTAGCTAAAATAGTATAGAATTCTACTAATAACTTACTCGAAATATATTATATTCGATATATAGTAAAGGATATTCTACGTTATAATATTATAGACTTATAGTATAAGATACGGTAGGATATAACCCCCGATTCTAGTATCTATATTATAATTAATACTACTTACTACTTATTAAAGACTAGATAATTATATACCGCTTAGTTAAATAGTACGCTAAAGACCGAGGAAGAAGGAGAAACGCTATAATTTAGAACCTATAAAGAAGTACTTAATTATATTACGTAAGATAAAGATAGAGATAAATCTACGTATTTCCGGTATAGAAAGATAGGTTATTAGGTTTACGAATATACGGAGCCACGTACCGAGAATAACGATTAACGTTAAAAAGCGCGTTAGAATACGCGTTTCACGATAAACCGAGGCTAAACGATAGATAATCGTAGTTATTCCTATAAGCCTCGTAACTATTCTTAAAATACCTCCCGTAACCGTAACTATTTACGAAGACTATCTTACGACTAAAAGATATACCGTTCCCTTATTCCCTACCCCTCTAGGAATAAAGATAAATTAATAATAGATAAAGGATAGCGGAATAATAAGAGAGGGGATAAGAAGCCCGTTATTTATAATATATATCCTATATAGAAAGAAGACTTATTTCCTAAAGGATCTCCCCTCTTAGAAGCTACGGGCTTAGACGTAGATAATAACTATTTCGCTAACGTTACTTACTATTCTATATTATTTATAATCCCTTCGGTAGAGGAATTAACGTTAATTAGTAAGATACTAATAAAATAGCTACGACGTAAAAGATACTATAAACGATACTACCTCTATACCGGTTTACTAACGAATAATTAATAAACGCCGCTTATAGTATTTATCGATACTAGAATAGCTAGCGTATTCGTCTCTAAATCGTACGCCCGTTATTATTTAACGCTATACCGATCCGCTAACCCTTTACGCCTTAGTAGCCTAAGCGGTAATAATAGCTTTATTATTATTAACGATATTATTATTTCCTTCTAATTAACGATTATTAACGGACTATCTAAGGTTATTTCTATAGTAGCCGGTATTATTACTAATAGTACTTATCCTACTAACTTAACTATTAACTAAAGCGGAGCTACGAAGCTTAGTTATACTAACGCTAATAGCACGATAAAGCTTATACTCCTACGCGATTCCCCCGTTATTCTATATTTCTACCCTCCTTAGAGACGAGATAATATCGCTATTACTTATATTACCTCTACTACCGATTCTAGTCTAATAAATATTACCTCTTCTTACGATAATATTACCCCTTTTTATAATAAACCTACTTCTTTCTATAATAAGAACCTCCCTTTACCTTTATCGATATATATTTATAGTATTTTACCCGCGGATCCCGATACTTATACCCTCTCTTATATTACTTCTAAATCGTTTCCCTTTATTACGTACCTTACTAAGTAATAGTATAATAGTATTCCTTTACCTTAATAAACGTTTCCTAGAATAGTAAATACTAACTAAGTAACTATCGAATTTAACGAAGAGCTATTACTTAAGTATAAGAAGTAACTATTACTTATAAAAGAATATATAAAACGCGACGCTATTCGTAGTACCCGTATTATTATAGAAAACTAATAGAAGAAGGTAAATACTAAAGCCCTAATAATTATACGAAAGGCCTTCGATAATAATACTTTCATCTTTATTCTATAGTATTTCGATACTAGACTAGACGTAAAGGCCTATACTTAGTATAATATTAAGACCGTTAATACTAAACCTAGATCTCTCCCCTTACGCCGCTATAGCCCCTATTAACGTGAAATTATAAAGGAATTTACTAATAAACTACTCTTACTTAGTATTATTCGATACGTTATTAACTCCCTATAGTCCGTACCTATACTATTATTACCTAAGAAGCCCCTCCCTAGTAATAACCGCCTTAGATACCGTTTCGTAATTAATTACTATACGTTAAATAAAGTTACGTAAAAGGTAGCTTATCTACTACTAAATATCGAGGATTCCCTATAATAGGCCGCTAGATACCGATTCTATACCTTTCTTAACCTAGAAAATAGCTTCTAGTAGATAGTTATAGACCTTAAGGTAATACTAAAGATAACGTTTTCTACGTTTTTTAGATAATACGAATAGTTTCGTATATTATTTAGCCTTATAAATATACTTATAACCTTCTAGCGTTTTATAAACGAAGTCCTTAAGCCGGTACGCGCCTTTACTATAGGC
The DNA here is from genome assembly GCA_001510575.1 of Knoxdaviesia capensis. Taxonomy (NCBI): domain Eukaryota; kingdom Fungi; phylum Ascomycota; class Sordariomycetes; order Microascales; family Gondwanamycetaceae; genus Knoxdaviesia; species Knoxdaviesia capensis. The sequence goes on along the minus strand of LNGK01000009.1, from coordinate 334,487 downwards.
TTTTTAGATAATATTTATATTTAAGGTAAGATAATAATAGAATTAACTAAGAGAATAATCGCTATTCTACGTTAATTAAGCCGCTATCGATTATTATTAAACCTTAAGAAGTATAAATAGTTTATTAAAGAAGGTAAGTTCTTAAGAATAATTATCTTTATCTACGGTATTTATCCCGATCTTAAGAAGGTAGCTACTATCTACGAGAGACCTACGCCTATTATTACTACTAAGATCCGTAGCTTTTTAAATACCGCTAGCTATTTACGCCGTTTTATCCCTTACTTCGTATATAAAACGCGCCTACTCTATAAGTATACTAGAGTAGATAAGCTTAAAGGCGTATAAGTATAGCTAGATAATAAGTTATTATAAGCTTAACGCGATATTCGCGATACTATAGCCTCCCTCCTAGAGCTATGTAACTACGACTATATACTCCTATCGGTACTTAAGACCGACGCTTCTAATTATACTATCGGTATTACGTTATTCTAACTATAACGTGATTCTAATAATAAACGTAGCGTTTTACGCCTAATTATATACTTTAGCGCCGTTTTATTAAAGACTTAATAGTAATATAGTACCTAGGAGAGAGAAATACTTACTGTTATTATATTATTATAGTATTAAAGGAGCTAGCTAGAGGCTACTAAGATTACTATTATTACTAACTACGAAACCCTACGCCTTTTTACTATTAAGTAAGAATAACCGGTTAGAATATTACGATTTCTCGATATAATCGTATACTATAGCGTACGTATTTACTACTAATTAAGTAAGGCTAATATTTTAGCTAATTAGTTATTATAGCCGCGTATAGATATAACGCTCGTAATAAATAAGGAAGAAGGGTACGAAATAAATAATAATAATACGTTAACTAACGCCTTTCCTACTACTAATAACGAGACCCCTAGACTACCGAACTAACGATTTAAGATACGTCTACTAGCGTAACTACTATAAAACGACGCCGAATAGCCTCCGAGTAATACTATAAATACTAAATAACCTATAAACGATACGTTAATCGCCCCTAATATTAAGAAGTTAGATAACTTTAAATAGTACGATATCTAGGATATTATTAACTACCTAGAGAATAGCTATCTACTCCCCTATTATATCCCTTTAACTTTTATTTAAGACTATTTCGCTATCTTTTATAGCGAAGTATATACCGTTATTAACCGTATCTTAATAAAGATACTAACGTACGAGGCCTCCGTTTTAGAAGCTATTAAGGTTTATAAGCTAGAAGGCTATACGCGCGTTAGTACCTTATATACGCTATTAGCTAAACGAGTATAGTATCCCGATTTAATTTTAGTTACGAATAAGGCTATTTAATAGTATACGGAATATTAATTACTATAAAAGCTACCTAAAGTAACGGAATCGCTACGACCGATCTTAACTATATAACTATTAATACGCTAGGGAATAGACTTTACTAGCTATTTTATTATTAATAGTAAATAGATATAGCTATTAATAATAATCGAGTACGCTACTAGCTACGCTATAGTAGCTATAAACCCTTATAATAATACCTTAGCTACTATAAAGTTACTAGTAATACGTATTTACGTAATATTTAGACCGCTAATTAAGATTATTATTAATAATAATACCCCCTTTAACTCTAATAAATTTAAGACCCTCCTCGCTAACTATAACCCCTTTATATAATAGTATTATATAATAATATACTATTTATAGACGAATAGCTGAGTTAAGCGCTTTAATAAGTAAATTAAGTATATCGCTAGTTATCTAGCTAGCGCTAATACTAAAAACCGAGAAGATATCGATTAGCTAATAATTATTCCTAAAGCTATATATATCTACTTAAATAGACTATAAATAAGTAGCTTTTCCCTATATTACTTACTTTTTAGTACCGAACCCTACGATAACGCTACTTATATTACTACGTTATACGAACGGGAGCCTACTATAGCTAAAGTTATCGCTTCTTAATAAGATTTAGCTCGTGAAAGATAGTTATTTAAGACCGTTCGCTTATTATCTAACTCTATAAAGGTATATTAAATATATATCCGTATTATATTATAGAATAATAAGGCTACGTATCGTATTTTTAGTAAAAGCGACTAGACGTTACGATATCGACTATAAAAGTATAAATATAAGCTATTCTACGATAGACCGTAGCTTATTATCGATATTTACTAAAGTAATACCTATACTCTAGAGTTACTAAGCGGTTATCGGCTTAATAAACGCTATAATAGGTTTAACCTATTCCTAGCGTACGTTAAGGATAGCTAGCCTATTCGTAGCCTTTAGTATACTAGTCGTTACTTACTCGAGTTAGATCGTAAGCGTCTATTATCTATTAGTAGATAGTTACCTTACTTTATACTATTTCTTTCCTTTTTTTTTATTTTTTATTTATTATTTTACCTTTCCTTTATAATATTCGTTCTATAGTTATCTCTTATTTATATCTTAATTCTATCTATATCCTAATTTCCTTTATTCTATTTTTATTTTAGCTACGCCTTACTATTAAGCTATACTATTTTCCTTTTTTAGAATTTTTCTTTTATTATTCTTTTTTTATTTTACCGCTATTACCGCTAATATTCCGCCTTTTATATACTTTTTCCGATTTTTTCCTACGTATTTCCCTACTTTTAATCTATTTTACTATATTAATAATTAATAGAACGCTCTAGACTTACCGCTACGCCTATATACTATTTTTTTTCTTTCTTCCCTTTTTTATTCCTAATTCCCGCGCTTTACGTTAGCTACCTATATTTACGTAGCTAACTATCGTACTTTCTTATATTCGTACGATAAAGGGAGGGGAAGGAGGTATTAATTATATTATCTAATATTAAATAGTATAATACCGCTATAGTATAATATTCTAAATACCGCGACTAACCTAAACGTCCTTTATCTAGCTATCCCTTCTATCCTCTAGGACCCGCTTTTCTTAGTAACTACCCGGTTTAATAGCTATTAAGACTATATTAGCTAATAGAAAGACTACTATAATACGATAAACGCCGTAATAACCTTACCTTTTATAATAAAAAGCTAAATTCTTTCTTATTTATAATAAATAAAAAAACGAATAGTTATATAACTAATAAAGAAATATAAGAAGCTAGTAATCTCTAGCTATAAACGATTTAGAATTAGATAATTCTTTATCTCTCTTATTACTATTATCTCTTTCCTATCTATCCTTCCTATTACTAATACTATTAATAGCTATTCTACTTACTAAGCCTACTATTTATACTATAAACGATAATAATATCTCTTAATAGCCTACTAATAATAATAATAATAATACTAATAATACTCTATTACTTACTATAGCTACTATTCCCCCTACTACTACTCCCGTTACGAACGTACCGCGTATTACCGTTATAATCGGAGCCGTTAAGCTAATTCTATATACCCGATACGTACTAAGACGTATCGAATACCTAGGTATTCTCTACTATCGATACGTTATTAATAACGTTATATAGAATACTTATACCGAATACTATAACTATTAAGCTAATTACTAGGTATCTAGTAATATATCGGCTAAAATAGATACCTTTATAGATACCGATAAGAATTAGATTAATACGCTAAGTACGTAAACCTAAGCGCTACGGGATATTACCGTAGCTAAGTATCTACTCGTCTATAATAGAGGCGCTATAGCCGCTAATTAGAAGTTAAATAGTAAGGAATTTAATAACGCGAGCCGTTTTATTAATACCGTAGCTATACTATATACCTTTACGGGACTCCCCGTACCCGTTTAACTAACTATTATACGCCTACGGTATACGGCTTTAGCGCTAGCCCCGATTATAGTATACTTATTACTTCTCTTTTTAGCTACTAAAGCCGCTAAAATTAATATTATTAAGGGAGGACCCCTATTAGTACCTACTCCGTTAGTAGTAGTACCCGCTATACTAATCGTTATAGTACTAATACTAACTAGTAGAGCCGCTATTATACTAGTAATACTAGTATTTACGCCGATAGCTATACTAATAGTAGCTACCGCTATCGTAATAGTACCCCCTTTCCCTAACGCCCTAGTCCCCGCTACCTTTATAACCTAATTCCCTAACGTAGCGCCCGCCTATATTAACTAATAATAGGTAAACGAGTTACGTAATCGCTACCTATATAGTATAATATAGGCCGTTACTATCCGACTAGGCGTCGTAGTATTCTTAATCCTTCCTAATACTATCTAATACTAAGGCATTTATATCGTTAGATAGATAAAATAGTACCTATAGCTACCCGAAACGCTATAAATAAGAAGTTCCCCTTTATTATATAGATACCTATTTTCCTATCGGTTACTATTATTATTCCTATCTAACTACTATTTAGACTCGCTTTATATTATATTTCTTTCTATACGCTTAGAAAAGTCGAAAAGGATAAAAAAAGAGGACCCCTAGAAAAATATAAAAATAATTAAAAATCGCTCGTAATACGAGTATAAAATTATATAAAGGGAAGTCCTTTTAATATCCTTTACTAGTTAAAAGTAGATCGCGGACGATCTAATTAAGAAAGGGGATCTTATAGATCCCTAATAGGTTAGAGTATATTATAATTACGNCTATCGGTTACTATTATTATTCCTATCTAACTACTATTTAGACTCGCTTTATATTATATTTCTTTCTATACGCTTAGAAAAGTCGAAAAGGATAAAAAAAGAGGACCCCTAGAAAAATATAAAAATAATTAAAAATCGCTCGTAATACGAGTATAAAATTATATAAAGGGAAGTCCTTTTAATATCCTTTACTAGTTAAAAGTAGATCGCGGACGATCTAATTAAGAAAGGGGATCTTATAGATCCCTAATAGGTTAGAGTATATTATAATTACGTATAAACGTATACTAATATACGTAGATACTACCTAGCGGTAAGTATTTAAGTATATATCTATATATATATAAATACCTTAAAGAGCTAGTAAAAGACCTATAAAAGGTAGATATCTACTACGCTTTTATAGGAAATATCTTAAGATAGAAAAAATTTAAGCTTCCCTTTATATATATTTCTCTATACGTGCCTTATAATTATAACTTATTTATTAGTCCTTTAGACTATATATCTAGGAATCATAAGGAACGTTAAGGCGGATAGATAAAAGAGGAGGAAAACTTAAGAGAGTTAGTATTAGTCCTTATAAACCTATTCGTATATAGACTATAAATTTAGAAGAGTATAGAAATATTTAAACTTTTATCGGTTTAAAGCCTTAGTAAGCCCGTCCGTAGGTATCTCTAATATAGAGATATACTTTATAAGCCCTTTACCTCTACCGTACCTCTCCTTTATTTATATATTATAGATATCTACGTACCGTAGATAAGTATATACTCGAGAAGAGGTATCTATAACTAAGCGGATAGTCTATATATTATTATAGCCTACCGTTAATAGAGACGTTAGATAAATACCGATAGAGTTTATTAGGTAGCGAAGAGTAATACCCTCGCGGGTTATTAAGCTTAGAGCTAGAAGCTTAACTTCCATTATTAACGTAGTAACGGTCGGCTATTTAGTAGCCTTCTATATAATAGGGCTACTAAGTATAGTAACTAGAAAGCTATTAGACGATTATCTAATATTAAGTACGTTAGCGAATAAAGTATCGCTATATATAAGTATAGAGAGATTTATCTTACTATAGAGCTACTTAACTAGGATATCGATAGTAAGTAACTTACCCCCTATAAGGTTAGTAATAGAGTAGTAAATCGCGAGGAAACGCTTACTATATAGGTATTAAATAACCTAATTAGTAGTAGCTATATATTCTAGGCCTAGGTTATAAGTAAACTAAGTAAGGTTAGAAGCCGTAAACGCGATATCTAGTTATAGAGTAATAGCTATATAGAGAATCGAGCTAACCTTCTTAAGAAAGAGCTTAGTATAAGCTTACGAAGACTTACTAGGGTATAGTAAGTAAGATACTAGATATAGGTAAGGATCCTAGCTAGTATCTAAACTAAAACGATATCTAATTTTCTTAATATAGGTATTATAAGATAGCTAGAAGCGCTAAGTCGCCTTATTACGGATTATACGAATACCTAGGAAGAACGCGGCGGACTTCTCTTTACGTATATTAAAACGCGAGGAAAGCTACTCGAGTATAGCCTCGTATTCGTCTTAAAAGTTAGGAGTATAACTAATAAGGATATTATCTACGTAGATAAAGAAATAGATAGTCTTACGTAAATTTATCTACTAGTAAGGATCCTACGTAGAGCGAATAAGGCTTAGAGATTTAAATTCCTTAGAAAGCGTATTAAACTAAAGAATCGGGGACTCGCTTAGGCCGTAAAAGGCGTGCTTTAAGAGAGTAATATAACTAGGGTAACGCTTACGGAGGGGTTCTAATAGCTAAATATAAATCTCTAAACTAATATCCTTTAGAGAAGTATTTAGAAAAATATTAGAAATATTAAACTATAGAAGCTTAAAGTTAAAAAGAGTAGCGAGCGTAAGGAATAAGCGAAGTAAACGCGTAGTAAGTATCGCTATATACGTATTAAGCGCGGACGCCTCTTACTAATTACCTTATACTATATAGCGAGCTTTAAAACGCGTAATCTTACTATCCTTATTAAGCTTATACTTCTAGACCTATTTAGTTAGAATAACGCGCTAGTTACTTAGGCGAGGGACTACTTCCTACGTACTTTTACTTTCTAGCGAGGTTATCTTAGATTAACTAGCTTTAAGAAATTCTTTATTATATAGATAAGCTAATATTCTACGTTAGGATTTAGGCTTTAGGGCGCGAATATATAGAGGGTAAACTTTAAAAGAGGCCGTTATAGTAAAGGAAGCGTATAATAGCTTAAAGAACTCCCGTAAGTCTAAGTAAGGTAGTAAGCTATACTCCTTAAGCGGGAAAATAAAGGCGTAATCCTCTATACTAAGTAGTAACCTAGTAGCTTCGATAGCTATTAAGTTAATATACCTAATAGGGGGACGCCTATTTCGTAGTAGTAACTAGCGTTAAGCGGGGAGCTTAGGCGCGTTCTCTACTAATACTACGTAAGCTTATTCTAAAGGAACGAGTATTAGAGGCTTAGTAGATAAAGTAATAGAAAGGGTCTAACTACTTAATAGTAATAATTAGCGTTAATTAGGCCGTAAGGCCTACTTATCTACGTCTACTACCGGCGCCGAAAGAGCTTAGTCTAAAGAAATAAGTATCGGAGACTTAGTAGGCCTTTCCTTAGTAACTAAGGAATTCGTTTAAATAGCGAGGGAATCCCTAGCGATATCTAGCGAAGTAATAATATTATTAACGTAATTAGTATTAGTAACTAGTCTTATATTAGGAGATTCTAATAGAGTATATATACGAGGGTATTTAAGCTTTAAAATAACTAAAGGTATAGATTATATAAACTAGGGTATTATTATAGTACCTATAGAAGACGCTAGGCTAGGGGTACGCTTAATAGAGTTCTTAACTAAGGAGGCGTATACCCCTAAAAGTATAGAAGACGAGGTTAGGGGATAAACTATAACGTATAGCGTATATAGCGTTAAAAGGTACTACGGGCCTTATCTTAATAAGAGGTTTACTTCTAGCGTAGATAAATACTAAGAAGTAATAGTCTAGTTATTAACCGCCTTAGATAAGGCTAGCTAAGAAGCTAATATCTAACTAAATAACGGTATAGGAAGTCTTTTAGAGTATTAGACGCCCTTATTAATATATTTAAAGAAAGGTAGGGAGTCTACTTAAGAGTAGAGGTTAGGGATCTCTAAAATTTAGGCGAGCTTAAGAGCTTTAGCTAGTAAATACTCTTCTTAAGGCGTAGTCTTATTATAGAAAAGGCGCTTATTAAAGCGGACGTTACGCGTACTAATAACCTTATTAAGAACGGGGATCTAGATTTAAAAGATATTATATATAATATAGCTAACTAAATAGCTAATATACGTATAAGGGGAAGCCTTATATTAGTAGCGATCCTATCTAAGTTCTTAGCGTACTTAAAGAAGATAGGCTCTATAGCTATACGCGTAAACGCTACGCTAATTATTAGCGAGATATACTATACGTTCTTTAAAGCGCTCTAAGGGAGAGGAAGTATATAAGGTATAGTAGGTAACGAGCTAAGATAATAGTATCTAATTTAGTAAGCGCTAGGAGTAACGCTAAATTAGCGTTATATTATATAGATATATAGTAGTATAGATAGTCTCGCTAAGGAGTTTACTTAGTAATTAAGAACCCGTAAGTATTTTTATATATTTATTAAAGATAAGTTAACTTACTTACTTAGCGAGCCCGTTAGGCTCGTAAGTACGCGGTAAAGAGTACTTAAGGATAATATTATTATTTTTAATAAATATTTACTATAAAGATTAAGTAAAACCTTCCTTATTAACTATATTAGCTTTATTATCTATACGAATATAGATAATAAGAATACTAAACTAGCGCTTAATACGTGCTACGAACGCCTTAGTATTAGAGATAGACTTAGGTATAGTCTTCGATACCTAAAGAAATACCGCTATAAACCCTAAAAATTCGTCTATTTAGATTTATACCTAATTATATCTACTACTAGTAAGTAGATAGAAAAGATTAATACTTAAGCGCTTAAACGGTCTTATAGACTTATATATAGTAAGTAAATAGTTAATTACTTATATAGCGCTAGATAGAGTATATAAAGTATACTCTAGAAGCTTTAGCGCGCTATTAGAAGGCTTAACGTTAATCTACTTAAGAATATACTTAAGCGTAGTTTTACTTATATAACTAGTATATAAATACTAAACGGTATAATTCCTAGATATATAGTCTAAAGGACTAATAAATAAGTTATAATTATAAGGCACGTATAGAGAAATATATATAAAGGGAAGCTTAAATTTTTTCTATCTTAAGATATTTCCTATAAAAGCGCGGTAGATATCTACCTTTTATAGGTCTTTTACTAGCTCTTTAAGGTATTTATATATATATAGATATATACCTAAATACTTACCGCTAGGTAGTATCTACGTATATTAGTATACGTTTATACGTAATTATAATATACTCTAACCTATTAGGGATCTATAAGATCCCCTTTCTTAACTAGATCGTCCGCGATCTACCTTTAACTAGTAAAGGATATTAAAAGGACTTCCCTTTATATAATTTTATACTTATACTACGAGTGATTTTTGATTATTTTTATATTTTTCTAGGGGTCCTCTTTTTTTATCCTTTTTAACTTTTCTAAGCGTATAGAAAGAAATATAATATAAAGCGAGTCTAAATAGTATTCGAATACAGGAAAGGCNACTAGCTCTTTAAGGTATTTATATATATATAGATATATACCTAAATACTTACCGCTAGGTAGTATCTACGTATATTAGTATACGTTTATACGTAATTATAATATACTCTAACCTATTAGGGATCTATAAGATCCCCTTTCTTAACTAGATCGTCCGCGATCTACCTTTAACTAGTAAAGGATATTAAAAGGACTTCCCTTTATATAATTTTATACTTATACTACGAGTGATTTTTGATTATTTTTATATTTTTCTAGGGGTCCTCTTTTTTTATCCTTTTTAACTTTTCTAAGCGTATAGAAAGAAATATAATATAAAGCGAGTCTAAATAGTATTCGAATACAGGAAAGGCGGTTAGAATTAGAAGCGTAACTTTGCAGTTAATACTATTCACAAAGGTAGGGGGTAAAAAACAAGATAAGTAGTTAATAGCTATGAAATACTATACTAGAATAGATAGGGGGAAAGCTTCCTTCTTATCCCCTATAGGATCTAGGCTTCCCCTAGTCTAGATCCCTAATACCTTCTAAGGCTTCCCTTCCTATATTAGGCTCTTTATAAATCTATATTATATCTATTATTATTCCCTAGGCTATTTATCGTAGCCTTATTCTTTATTATAAACTTCTAGCTATATAAAGGATAATATAATATAAATTAATCTAATATTTAATACCCTTTCTTAGTTAGAATATTATATACTAGTAATCCCGCGTACCTCTTAAATAGCACTCTCCCTAATAGCTTAGTTAGTATATCCGCTAATTATTCTACTATAGGTACGTATTATACTCTAATATTAAGTTCCCGTACTCGGTTAATAGTAGAGTAAAGAAGCGTATTAATATACTTTAGGTTTAGATAGTAAATAGGTTTCGTAATAGCGGTAATAATAGCGGTATTATCCTCTTAGAGGATAATATTCCTAATATAAAAGTTAAGCTCGGTTAGTAAATATTAAAGCTATACTAGGTAATATATAGTCTCTCGTAGCACGTAGATCTTAGTTTTAGTAGAAGAGTTAGTAGTCCGCCTCTACCGTTTACTATACTAGCTAATAAGGTTATTATTAAGTATAATAACGTAGCTAGTAGTTAATTTAAATTTAGCGTCTTTAGTATTACCGTACGAGGTATCGGCCTAGGCGTTTAGTATCTAATCTTACGCTATAGGACTCCGTCGGTAGGTAATCCCCTTCTAAGCGTATCTAGTAAGGTACTATAATATACGCTTTAGGCCTTTAGCGTATATAATTCGTAGGTCGTAAGAGAAGCGCGCGTACTAATATATAGCGTAAGTTACGTTAGGTCGGGTCTTTCCTATAAGGTATAAGAGCTTTCTTATTATTCGATAGTATAAGCCTTAATTAGTAGGTTATATATCTTTATACTTAAGGGGTAAAAAGGTAACTAGCTCTATTAGCGTAATTACGGTTTAGTAATTTAAAAGCTAGAACTCCTCTAGTATATCTCTAATATAGGTATCCTAGCTAATTAAGATACTATCGTTCTCGATCTTAATAGCTATTCCTAGGAGCTATTCGGGCTCTCCCTAGTACTTAGAGATTAGGATATTTACTAGGTCTTTCTTAAATTAATCGGCTATAGATTTATTAAGGGAAAGGATTAATAAGTTATCGACGTAAGAAGAGATAACTACTCGGGTCTAGGGGTTATAGTAGGTTACGTCGTTAGCCTATAAAGGCTTAAATCCGATTATTATAAGTACCTCTTAGAAGCGAATCTACTACTATCTTCTTAACTACTTTAATCTATATAATAGTTTTAGTAAAATAAAATACTACTAAGCGCTTCTTAACTTCTATCTAACCTTTAAGGCCTCCTCGGGATATTCGTCTAGGTATTTACGTATTATAGGCTTAGGGATAATATAGATCGTTTCCTTAAGCTCTCCTTATAAGTAAATAAAGACTACGTCTATCTACTATAAGGTAGCTCTCGTCTTAATTACGAGGGCTAATAGGATCCTCTACGTATCTAGGGTCGCGGTTAATACGAACGTTTCGTAGAAGTCGACGCCTTCTTATTATTAAAAGCCTCGAGCGTACTATCTTACTTTCTTCTTAGTTTCGTTACCTTCCGCGTTAATCTTCTATCGAAAGGCGAGCTTTATAGTAATCGGTTTCTTTAGAGGCTTTCCTTATATTACCTTAAAAGTCTTTATCTTAATAACCTTCTAAAATTTAATCTTAATAGCTTCTATCTAGGTTCCTATAGCTTTCTAATCTCGCTAAGGGTTACGCTTTAATACTTCGTTAGTATTACGTAAGTAGATTAAATTAGATACTACTATAAAAGTACTTCCTAGTAGTTAGTTACTAGCTAATTCGTTAAGGTCTTTAAGTTTATCTAGTCTTAAGCGGCTCTCGTTAGTAATAAGAGGATTTACGGTTATAACTTCCTTATCGTCTAATAAGTTCTACGTATTAGATAGTTCTAATATAGCCGTTAGCTCCGATACCTTAGATAGCTTTAGTACGTTAGATAGCTCTAATACGTTAGATATCCCCTTCTTAGGGATACTACTACTAGTAGTAGCGCTAGCTTTTAATTAGTATAGCGCTCCTAGAGGGTGAGATCGAACGTACTTTCTATATAAAAGCTTATAGATACGTTCCTAAAACCGGATATCCTTAGTAATATATACCTATCCGAATTCTAGAATCTATACTCTATAAAGATAACGGCCTTAGTATCTAACTAGGATACCTTCTATACCCGTAGGTATTAGCTTAGTATTTTAGCTATCGAATTTAGCGTTTAATATCTTCTATCGCTAGAGGGGGTTTATATATATAATATACTTAGAACCTAGTATTTAAAGGTATAATATATTAACTTTCTCGTATATCCCGTAAGCCTTCTAAAAAGCGCCGATTAGCGTATTAAAGCTCTTAGAGATAACTATCTAATTAAGTATATAGATTACCGCGGTTATAATCTTATCTTATAACTCTAATAGGATACTCTTAGTAATAACGGTTACTCTAGTCTTTTATAAGACCTTACGGATACTACGTTTAATACGCCCGTTCTTAGCTAGGTAGTATAGAGGCGATATTATATACTTAATTCCTTACTCGTTATAGTAAGTAGCTAGCTTCTTAGTACCGACGTTAGTACCGTTATCGCTATAGAGCTTCTTAGGCTTCCGGCCTAACTCTAGCGCCTATCTCTTAACGGTCTTCTAGATATATATAAGTATATTACTCTTCTAGGCCGTTATATAAACCGATTATTAGCTTATCGCTTTATTATATACTAATAAGAAGTAGCTATTCCCGCTTATAGATACTAATCGTATAGTACCTATATCTATATAGATAACCTCCCTAGGTACCTTAGAGGGTACTTTAGAATCTAGTAGTTTAAAAGACGTTATCTTTCTAAACTCGTAGGCGCTATAAGGCTTAATAAGTCTAGTTACCTTCTTAACTAGAGAACTAATAACCGCCTTAACTATTCGGGATATAGCTACTTTTCTAGGGTAGTAGAGGCGCTAGTATATAAGAGCCTCGCTCTCTAAAAGCGTACGTAGGGATATATTAGCGTATATAGTACTATTAACTTTAGTATATAGGGTATAGCCTTCCTCGTAAGGAACCTCGTTTATAGTCGTATAGGCCTTAAGGCCTTCCTTTATTTCTAGTATAAAGCCTCTTTTTACTAGAAAGATAGTAGTAATAACCTTATCCTTAATTATTAGCTGGTCTACTACTAGAACGTACCCCTTCTTATACTAAATAATTCCGGAAATAACGTTAATAGGAAAGGTAAGGTAATACTAGACGTTAGTAATCCTAAGGTTAGATCTATCCTTTATCTAGAGTTAAATAGTTCTAATATATCGAACTCCCGATAATCCGCTCCCTAACTTAATTAAATTAGTAAAAGTCTTTAGGGATCCTCGCTTAAACTAAGATAAGTTATTTAAAATATAAGAATCCGAACCTATATTATAAATCTAATTTATACGGATATAGTATATAAGGTAAGGCTTAAAGGGTCGTTAGTTTATAGCGGTATAAGTAGTACCGTAGAGGGTAATCGACTCTTCTAGCTTAGCGTCCTTTAGAAGCTTATTACCTTTACCTTTAATAGGCTTCTTAATAGAAGTTATAGTATTCGCGGCTCCTAGCTTATAAGTCTTTTCTTTACTATTCGCCTTCGCTCAGTACTTACTTATAATATAACCTTTTAAGCTATACTAATAGTATTAAATATTACTTTTCTTCTAGATAGGGATACTACTAGCGGTAGGCTTAAGGGAGGGGGGGGTATAGTAGTCGGGTTTCTTTATACTATTATCCTTCTTCTAATTAAGAGGATATCTAGATTATAACTAACGCGTAACGCGGTTTATATTCTTAGTTATATATTTAGATATAGCTATAATAAAGGCGGCCTTATTATCGATATCTTTATTAAAACTCTTTAGGATAGCGCGGAAGTCTCTATTAAGCTTAAGGTAGTAGGTAGTAATATAATAGTAGGCGCCCGTCGCGGTTAAGATAGTTAGGATTACGAGCCCTTCTAATCTTACCTTATATATTATAGAGACGAATCGATTTAGGATTTAGTATACTCCCTCTCTCGGTTTAGTTTAGAAATTAAAAACTACTATAATATTTTTAATCCGTAACTCCTTAATTACTTAGAAATTCTACTTTAGCGATCTAAATAAGGTATAAGTATTTACCTTATCCTTAAATATAAAGGAAATCTTAGGGGCGATCGTTTCTTTTATTATACGTACTATATACGCGCTTACTAGGGGTTAAAGGTCTTGGAGTTATTCGATAGTAATACCTAGCGCGTTTAAGGTAGTCTCGAACTCTTCGGACTATTATAGCTATTCCGAAGTACTAGCTAGCTTTAGGGTCTTATCGATAAGGATAGCGTAGTTCTTAAGCTCCTTTATCTTAACCTTCGTAGCTAAACGTCTATAGTTCCCGTCTTTATCTAAGTTATCGTTATCTTCGTCTTCTAACTAGTATTCCTACTATCGGAAAGAGGATCTACGTTATCGTTCGTTCTCCTAAGTTATCTATAAAACCTTATTTTATATCTCTAAGATCTTCTTAATTAATACCTACTACCGCTTTAAATCCACGATTTAGTTCTACTTCTTATCGCTATCCTTCTTAATTTCCCTTAAGTTCTTAGTAACCGTCTTAGTTATTACTTTTATAAACTATATCTAGGGGAGGGGAGGATAGTAGATAGTACGGGTATCGGGTATATATATAAGAGTCTCTCCCTTAAGTTCTAGGATAGCCTCGTAGTTATTAGCTAGAAGCTTAGCTCTCTTTTACCTTAAAGTCGAGGACTTAGTTAGGGATATCGTTCGTTATATAATATCGTAAATAATAAGGCTAACTCGGTAGGGGGAAGGGGGGTAGAATTAGTTACTAAAACTCGTTCTATTAGAACGTAAAAATCGGAGTGCTATAGGAGTTAAACGGCTTCTAGGATCCGAAAATAGGGGGGGGGAGGGACTACGGAAGTTTTCTCGGTTCCCGTAGGATTAATAGGTAGGTTAAAGGGGGGGGGGGGGGGGGGGGGG